>CAKXYN010000752.1:0-18195 GCA_935064755.1 Tragelaphus eurycerus | reverse complement strand
TCAAATAGCCAACAACCACTGTATCATCAAAAAAAGACAAGGAGTTCCAGAAAAACATCTATTTCTGCTTTACTGACTATGCCAAAGCTTTTGACTTTGTGGATCACAATAAACTGTGGAGAATTCAGAAAGAGATAGAAATACCAAACCACCTGACCTGCCTCTTGAGAAACCTGTATGCAGGTCAGGAGGTAACAGAACTGGACATGGAACAACAGACTGGTTCCAAATAGGAAAAGGAGTATGCCAAGGCTGTATATTGTTACCCAGCTTATTTAACTTATATGCAAAGTACATCATGAGAAATGCTGGGCTGGAGGAGCACAAGCTGGAATAAAGATTTCTGGGAGAAATATCAATAACCTCAGATATGCACATGACACTGCCTTTATGGCAGAAAGTGAAGAAGAACTAAAGAGCCTCTTGATGAAAGTGAAAGAGGAGAGTGTAAAGTTGGCTTAAAACTCAACATTCAGAAAACTAAGATCATGACATCTAGTCCCATCACTTCATGACAAATAGATGGGGAAACCGTGGAAACAGTGGCTGACTTTATTTTTCTGGGCTCCAAAATCACTGCAGATAGTGATTCCAGCCATGAAATTATAAGACACTTACTTCTTTTCAGGAAAGGTATGACCATGTAGAGAGCATATTATAAAGCAGAGACATTACTTTGCCTACAAATGTCCATCTAGTCAAAGCTATGGCTTTTCTAGTGGTCATGTATGGATGTGAGAGTTGGACTGTGAAGAAAGCTGAGTGCTGAAAAATTGATGCTTTTGAACTGTGGTGTTGGAGAAGACTCTTAAGAGTCCCTTGAACCACAAGGAGATCCAACCAGTCCATCCTAAAGGAGATTAGTTTTGGGTGTTCATTGGAAGGACTGATGTTGAAGCTGAAATTCCAATACTTTGGCCACCTGATGCAAAGAGCTGACTCATTTTAAAAGACCCTGATGCTGGGAAAGATTGAGGGCATTAGGAGAAGGGGACAGCAGGGGATGAGGTGATTGGATGACATCATTGACTCAAAGGACATTATTTTGGATGAACTCTGGGAGTTGGTGATGGACAGGGAGGCCTGGTGAGCTGTGGTTCATGGGGTCACAAAGAGTTTGACATGACTGAGCAACTGAACTGACTGAACTCATCTCACTTCATCATATAAAGATATCAGTGATTTTAGATTAAGGACCCATCTTACTTCAGTAGGACATTATCTAACTTAAATCTCTACTACATTTTCAGAGACTCTATTGACAAGTGCCTGTGGCTAGGTCTCTATCATATTTACTACAGTTCAATCCATAATACCTAGAAACCCTGTCTTTCTGAAGAAAGAAATAGTACAAGACTTTTCAGGCTGAAGTTTGCAAAGGGAATCCTGGAGAGGAGTGTTAGAGAAGGTGGTATCCTAATTTTATGTATGAATAAACATATGTCTGGGATCACTCACAGAAGTGAGTGCTCACACATAACACAGAAAGAAAGCAGCATAAGGTCTTTGAGAAATTCCCAGATATTTAGACATGACCTAATTTGTAGGGAAGTTCCCCTGGAGGAAGAAATGGCAACCTACTCCAGTATTCGTGCCTGGAAAATTCCCTAGACAGAGAAGCCTGGTGGGCTACATGTCATAGATTCACAAGGAGTTGGACATGACTGAGCACACATGCAGTTTTTAGGGTAATTTCTGAGTAGTATATTCAGGGGACAAATTCAAAAGAGGAATACACTTTGAAAAGTCAACGGAAAACTGTATTGCCAGAACTTTCTCTGAACTTGACTCAGTTTTCTGTACAAAAAATTAAAACAAAACAAAAAAATCAACACTTTCCTGAGGATTTTTAAAGGAGCAAGAATGTGCCCAGTATAATATTGAGAATAGCCAGGCTCCAGTCCAATATAAAGCATATAAAGAGCTAGAAATATCTTAAGCGAAAAGACAATCAGATGCTGAACCTGGAAAAATGTAGATAGTTTAAATGTCAAACAAATATTTTAAAGTAGCTACTGCAAATATGTTTCATTAAATTAATGGAAAGATATAATTTCTCAGTACAGAAGTAGAAACTAAAATAAAATGTAATTTTTAAAATTAAAAAAAAAAAAAAACACTGGTTGGACTCAGATAACAGAATGTAGATGAAACAAGAAATATTTACTGAACCTGGGAATAGATAAATAAATTGCATTCAATCTGAAGAAAGAAATGAGAAAAGGATGGGGAAAAAAATAGAGTCTCAGAGATATGTGACAACATCAAAATAAGTACTATTGAAGTCTCAGAAAGAGAATAGAAAAATATTAGGACAGAGAAAAAAATTTTTTGAAGCAATAATGGCCAAAACTTCCCCAAATATTTGAAAGACATAAACTTAGAGGTTCAAGAAATTTAATGACCTCCAAACAGAAGAAACTAAAAAAAAAAAAAAAAAAAATGCATACACAGACATAACGAAACTGCCAAACACCAAAACATAAAATGAAAGACTTCATAGCAGCTAGAGAATATAACACATAATATAGAGGGAAATAATAATTCACATGATATCAAATCACTCATCAAAAAAAAAAATGAAAATCAAAATACATTGTCATGATGTCTTTAGAACTTGAAAGAAAATCTTTCCAACCTAGAATTGTATATCTTGAGAAAATATCTTTCAGGAAGTAAGGTGAAATTAAGGCATTCCCAAAGGATGAAAAAAAAGCTAAAAGAATTCAAAACTGCAAACATTCTTCACAAGTATTTCTAAAGGAAGTTATTATATCTACAAGGAAATAATACCAGAGAAAATGAATTGAGGGGAAATAAGGAATGAGAAGAAAAACACTAAACAGCTGGATAAACATAAAAGACTGATATTTCTATTTAAGAGAGGTAAGTTTTACAATGTATGGATATGTAAGAGATACCATAACAGTAACATAAAAGGCCTAGAGAAGAGAAGAGATTGTATATGATTGCAAATCTTTTATATTTTAATAGAAGTTATGCAATCTTCACAGTAAGTTAACTGATACTAAGTGGTTCCAAATTGGGAAAGGAGTACATCAAGGCTGTATATTGTCATCTTGCTTATTTAACTTATATGCAGAGTAAGTACATCATGTGAAATGCTGGGCTGGATGAAGTGCAAGCTGGAATCAAGGTTGCTGGGAGAAATATCAATAACTTCGGATTAAACGCAGATGAAACCACCTTTATGGCAGAAAGCAAAGAGGAACTAAAGAGCCTCTTGATGAAAGTGAAAGAGGAGAGTGAAAAAGCTGGCTTAAAACTCAACATTTAGAAAACTAAGATCATGGTATCTGGTCCCACCACTTTATGGCAAATAGATGGGGAAACAATGTTAAAAGTGACAGGCTTTGTTTTTTTTGGGCTCCAAAATCACTGCAGATGGTGACTGCAGCCATGAAATTAAAAGACGCTTGTTGCTTGGAAGAAAAGCTATGATCAACTTAGCATATTAAAAAGCAGAGACATTAGTTTGCCAACAAAGATCCACCTAGTCAAAGCTATGATATTTCCAGTAGTCATGTATGGATGTGAGAGTTGGACCATAAAGAAAGCTGAGTGCCGAAGAATTGATGTTTTTAAACTGTGGTGTTGGAGAAGACTGTGAGTCCCTTGGACTGCAAGGAAATCTAAGCAGACAATCCTAAAGTAAATCAGTTCTGAATATTCATTGGGAGCACTGATGCTGAAGCTGAAACTCCAATATTTTGGCCACCTGATGCAAAGAACTGACTTATTGGGGAAAAAAAAAAAAAACTGACCCTGATGCTGGTAAAGATTGAAGTCAGGACGAGAAGGGTACGACAGAGATGAGATGGTTGGATGGCATCATTGACTCAATGGACATGAGTTTGAGCAAGCTCTTGGTGATGGACAAGGAAGCCTGGCCTGCTGTAGTTGCATGGGGTTGCAAAGAATAGGACACAACTGAGTGACTGAAATGAACTGATACTTTTATTGTAATCCTCAGAGCAACTATAGTCCATGAACCATTATATAATTTAACATTATGCAAAAACATCAAGAAAATAAGGCAAAAGATGAAACTTAAAAGCAAAAGAGATCAATTAGAAAACAAATGATAAATAAATAAATTTAGTAGGCCTAAATTCAACCATATTCCTAATTACATTCAATCGTTTGTTTTTGTTTTGGTTGCTAAGCCGTGTCCAAGTCTTTTGTGACCCCATGAACTACTGTGACCACCAGGCTCCTCCGTCCACAGGATTTCGCAGGGAAGAATACTGGAATGGGTTCCCATTTGCTTCTTCAAGGGATCTTTCCCACCCAGGGATCAAGCTCTCCTCTTCTGCATTGGCAGATAGGTTCTTTACCACTGAGCCACTAGGGAAGACCTAGCTGTCTAAATACTGTAATTAAAAAGCATCATAATTTTCAAAATATCCAAGGTAGAATTTAACATAGTTACTGTAACACAAATTGAATATAAATAACTATATACTAAAAAGCAAAACTTAAATATCAATGCAAATATTATTTTTGAAAAAACAAATAGAAAAAGGTATAGTATGCAAACAAAACACATAAGTCTGGAATTACTCCTAAAATACAAGTAAATATAACTTTCAAACAAAGAATTTTACCAGAGTAAAGATAAAGAGAAACATATCAGAGTGACGCAAGGGAAAATATATTAGGAAAACTTAAAAATTGAAAATGTGTATACATCTAATAAGGGCTTCCCTGGTGGCTCAGACAGTAAAGCATCTGTCTGCAATGCAGGAGACCTGGGTTCAATCCCTGTGTTGGGAAGATCCCCTGGAGAAGGAAATGGCAGCCCACTCCAGTATTCTTGCCTGGAAAATCCCATGAACAGCAGAGCCTGGTAGGCTACTGTCCATGGGGTCGCAAAGATTCGGACACGACAGAGCGAAGGGAAGATCAATATGAAGCAACATTGATGACATAAGGAAAGAAATAAAAATTCTGCAGTTATAGATGATGTTGTGGAACTATAGAGAAAACACTTTTATGTTTTATATTTTGGCACAGTTAGAGCTCTGTGAGCAAACTCTACTGAAATTTGAAACTTTAACTAAAAGCGTAAGGCTTAGGAAAAGACTAACCAGATGATGAGACAACTCCAGAAGGACTAACGTTTCTAAGTGTACGTGTTTATATTTTAAGTGGGGTTAAGATCTGGGACCACAGGAGATATCTCTGAGTCATAATGCTTTACTTTGTACTCTTAATTCTAAATTCATGAATTTGTACTCAAAATAAAAGTGCTCATTAACAAGGAGACCCTTAATTTTTCTGCTTAAAATGGCTGTTAAAAACAGAAATATCTTTCTTTTCTCCTATTTGCAATTATCAGTTTACCCTAACTTCAAGATAATGTAACATATTGATTATTATAGCAAACAACTAAGAATGTTGATTGTCAATGAAGTATGAGATACAACATATGTATACCTGTGGCAGATTCATTTTGATATATGGCAAAACCAACACAATATTGTAAAGTTAAATAAAATAAAATTTAAAAAACAAAAAAATAAAATCAAAATAACAAGATATTTTATTACAGCACAATTATTTAATGACAAAAATTTATTTTAAAGAGAAATCAAATGGAATATTCTGATTCATTTGGTAACTTTAAAATGCATTTGCAAAACCAATACAATATTGTAAAGTTAAAAAATAAAATGCATTTGCTTGATGTACATATATTTGGCCATTTGCTTATGAATATATAATATTTTCTCTGGCTATTAAGACAATGATATGCAAATGGGTCTAAGTTATATGAGCATAAGAGTGGAAGACTGAGTCACTGGAGTTTATAAGGACTGGTGTAAGAATGGGAGATGTTTATAGGAGACTTGACATCTAGAGATACTTGGAATACTAGCCAAAGAGGTCTAAGAAGTCAGAATCACCTTCATCCATGCTTAGTAGACTTACTATGAATATTACATTGCATACAAAGATTCTACTGTAGGATTAAATTTCTGGAAAGTTGGCCATTTATGATATGCCATAAATTCAGAAATAAGCAAAAGAACAAACATAGAAGTCATGAAAATGAAATATGCCAACACAGCTATTTTAAAATGTACAAGAATTAAAAAAATAATTCAGCTAGTTGCTAATGGCTTTTATATGTATATAAATAAATTACATATGTGTGTGAGTGTATATATATAAATATATATATATATATATATATATATACATACATACATATATATAACAACAGCTTGAAAACCATATGTAAACTAAGTCAAAGAGAACAAATCTAGAAATTGGAAGAAATATACAACAAACACTTTTTGCCATCAAAATACATTTATAATTAGTAGAAACATCTAATACCCCCCAAAACCCTAAGGATATTAGAAATTTTATATTCTGACAAGAACTCTGAATCAATAAGACAGGATTCAAAGTGAGTCACTATGCTCTACTTGAACATGAGTAATGAGGGAGTTTTATACATTTTAATATGATAATATGGTATTTTGTTTTATGCTTGTCTATCATCTGCTTTTCTTTTTTGGCTACAAGTGGGAGGTATCTTAGCAGAGTGCATTCAGTTCAGCTCAGTTCAGTCGCTCCAGTTGTATCTAACTCTTTATGACCCCATGGACTCCAGCACACCAGGCCACCCTGTTAATCACCAATGTCCAGAATTTACTCAAACTCATGTCCATTGAGTCAGTGAAGCCATCCAACCATCTCATCATCTGTCATCCCCTTCTCCTCTCCAACCTTCATTCTTACCCAGCATCAGGGTCTTTTCAAATGAGTCAGTTCTTCACATCAGATGACCAAAGTATTGGAATTTCCAGTTCACCATCAGTCCTTCCAGTGAATATTCAGGACTGATTTCCTTTAGGATGGACTGGTTTGATCTCCTTGTAGTCCAAGTGACTCTCAAGAGTTTTCTCCAAAACCACTGTTCAAAAACATCAATTTGTCAGCACCCAGCTTTCTTTATAGTTCAACTCTCACATCCATACATGACCACTGGAAAAACCATAGTTTTGACTAGACTGACCTTTTTTGGCAAAGTAATGTCTGTGTTTTTTAATAATTGTCTAGTTTGGTCATAGCATTTCTTCCAAGAAGCAAGGATCTTTTAATTTCACGGCTTCAATCTCCATCTCCAGTGATTTTGGAGACCAAAAATAAAGTCTGTCACTGTTACCACTGTTTACCCATCTATTTGCCATGAAGCGATAGGACCAGATGCCATGATCTTCGTTTTCTGAATGTTGAGCTTTAAGCCAACTTTTCAGTCTACTCTTTCACTTTCAACAAGAAGCTCTTTAGTTTTTTCTTAGCTTTCTGCCATAAAGGTGGTGTCTTCTGCATATCTGAGGTCATTGCTATTTCTCCCAGCAATCTTGATTCCAGCTTGTGCTTAATCCAGCCCAGTATTTGTCATGATGTACTCTGCATATAAGTTAAATAAATAAACAGGGTGACAATATACAGCCTCGATGTACTCCTTCCCGACTTGGAATCAGTCTGTTGTTCCATGTCTAGTTCTAACTGTTGCTTACTGACCTGCATGCAGATTTCTCAGGAGGCAGGTCAGGTGATCTGGTATTCCCATCTCTTTCTGACTTTTCCACAGTTTGTGGTGATCCACACAGTCAAAGGCTTTGGCATATTCAATAAAGTAGAAATAGATCTTTTTCTAGAACTGTCTTGCCATTTCAATGATCCAATGGATGTTGGCAATTTGATCTCTGGCTCCTCTGCCTCTTCTAAATCCAGCTTGGACATCTGGAAGTTCTTAGTTCACATACTGTTGAAGCCTGGCTTGGAGAATTTTGAGCATCACTTTGCTAGTGTGTAGGATGGGTGGAATTGTGTGGTAGATTGAGCATTCTTTGGCATTGCCTTTCTTTGGGATTGGAATGAAAACTGACCTTTTCCAGTACTGTGGCCTCTGCTGAGTTTTCAAAATTTGCTGGAATATAGAGTGAAGCATTTTCACATCATTATCTTTTAGGATTTGAAATAGCTCAATTGGAATTCCATCACCTCCACTAGCTTTGTTCATAGTAACACTTCTAAGGCCCTCTTGACTTTACATTCCAAGATGTCTGATTCCAGGTGAGTGATCACACCATCATGATTATCTGGGTCATGAAGATCTCTTTTTGTATCATTCTTCTGTGTATTCTTGCCACCTCTTCTTAATATCTTATGCTTCTGTAGGTCCATAATATTTCTGTTTTTTTTTTTTTTTTTTTTTTTGGTGTGTGTGTGTGTGTGTGCTCATCTTTTCATGAAATGTTTCCTTGGTATCTCTAATTTTCTTGAAGAGATCTGTAGTCTTTCCCATTCTATTGTTTTCCTCTATTTCTTTACATTGATCACTGAGGAAAGCTTTCTCATCTCTCTTTGCTATTCTTTGGAACTCTGCATTCATATGGGTATATCTTTCCTTTTCTCCTTTGCCTTTCACTTCTCTTCTTTTCACAGCTATTTGTAATGCCTCCTCAAACAACCATTTTGCCTTTTTTGTGTTTCTTTCTCTTGGGGATGGTCTTGATCCATCAGCAGAGGATGAGATGATTGGATGGCATCACCAACTCAATGGACATGAGTTTGAGTAAACTCTGGGAGTTGGTAATGGACATGGAGGCCTGAAACGCTGCAGAGGCATTGGAGGTTCAATTTCCCAATTTGACTGTTGGTCATTTTGGTCACTTTTTTTCTTATTATGGCTTGACATTATAGGTAAAATATTACAGAAAAATCAGAAATAGGTAAAATATTTAGACATTTAAAGCCTTATGAAGAGAGACTGTTTCTTTCTCTGTTTTCCAATCTGTCATGTTTTATTTATTAGTAGATACCATGTTGTTTTACAGAAGGTAGCTGATGAGGATCCTTGAAGATATATAACTTAAATATAGCATTTGGAAGTAAATAAAGAATTTTCAGAGGAATATATAAGTAAGTTTGGACAAGGGAATGGCAACTCACTCCAGTACTCTTGCCTGGAAGATCCCATGGACTTAGGAGCCTGGTAGGCTGTGGTCCATGGGGTCGCGAAGAGTCAGACACGACTGAGCGACTTCACTTTCACTTTTCACTTTCATGCATTGGAGAGGAAATGGCAACCCACTCCAGCGTTCTTGCCTGGAGAATCCCAAGGATGGGGGAGCCTGGTTGGCTGCCCTCTATGGGGTTGCACAGAGTCAGACACGACTGAAGCGACTTAGCAGCAGCAGCAACAGTAGTTATAGGACTGTTACCTGAGTGGAATAAGTTTTAAAAGTGTTGGTTTCCTCTACATCCAACAAAATGCTCTTATTATTCATCATCAAATTTAAAATGTAGAGGAAAACCACTTAAAAGTCCATGGTAGAGCAAAATGATACTTCTTCTACACAAAACTTAATGCAATAGCACAGTCTCTGGAGCATGGAATTCATTTCTGAAAAAGTATGGAAACCAGGCTCTAGTAGTCTAATGGCCAAACAGCTACCCATTTTTTCTCACTTCTTTTTTTCTTCTCCTGATCAAAAGCAGGTAAGAAGGTGGAATATGACAAGAAGAGTGGAATAAAATAAAATCTTTATGGTTGATTATGTTCTTCTTGGCCTCCTTTAGCTCCATTAAGACAGAACAAAGGTAACACAAGAAAGCACTACAATAAAAAGCCCATGCACCACAAAATAAATGAATAAATAAGCCCTGCTCACCACAACTAGGGAAAACCCATGCACAATAATGAAGACCCAGTACGACCAAAAAATAAAAGAGAGGAAGAGACATAGGGAAAGGAGAAAGAAATAACCTGAACATTTAAGATTGTTTGTCTTATCCAAATTCAAGAGAGTGGATGACTGTCACTATATGAAATGTCTTAATTTGTTCATAGATTTTCAGAAAGAAAAGGATCTCAGAGATTCTAGTCCTCATCCAAAACTTAATATTTAATGGTTTTCAAGTAGTGTTCTCTAGGATACTAGGATTGTTCACTGGCAGTTTAACCCCAATCCAAGCTAAGGATTCTTGTGCTTACCTGATTTATAAACTGGAATTCTAGGCAGGATTTTATTTGGGGCAGAAGGGTTGTGGGGAATCAATGCTGCTGCTGCTGCTAAGTCACTTCAGTCATGTCCAACTCTGTGCGACCCCATAGATGACAGCCCACCAGGCTCCCCCTTACCTGGGATTCTCCAGGCAAGAACACTGGAGTGGGTTGCCATTTCTTTATCCAATGCATGAAAGTGAAAAAATAAAGTCAAGTTGCTCATTTGTGTCTGACTCCTAGCGACCCCATGGACTGCAGCCCACCAGGCCCCTCCGTCCATTGGATTTTCCAGGCAAGAGTACTGGAGTGGGTTGCCATTGCCTTCTCTGGGGGAATCAATAGTTACACTTAAAAGAAAGAAAAAAAAATATTATAAAGTCACTGAATCCTGAGTAATAACAGTCCTATATATGAGTACAAATTCCTACAGTAATAAGGAACTAACTCACTATTTATGAGTCAGCTTATGAAAATTTTATATGGCTAAATAGTTAGGAAATGCATTCTTATGGACAGAAGAAATTTGCCTTCTTATAACTTACACTGTAGTTTTGCCCTCTTAGAGCACAAAAAGTCTAAGCTTTCAACAGGACAGTTTTTCATTATTGGAAGATGATTGAAAAGATGTCTCCATCCTCTGTTCTTCAGGTACAGATTTCCAGTTATAACTGGGCATGAAACAATGAATTGGATCAAAATTGAGAAAGGAGTACGTCAAGATTGTATATTACAACCCTGCTTATTTAACTTCTATACAGAACACAGCATTACTGCTGGGCTGGATTAATCACAAGCTGAAGTCAAGATTGCCAGGAGAAATGCCAACAACCTCATATATGCAGATGATACTACCCTAATGGACGAAAAGGAACTAAAGAATCTCTTGATGAAGATGAAGAAGGAGAGCAGAAAAGCCAGCTTAAAACAATATTCAGAAGACTAAGAACATGGAATTTGGTCCCATTACTTCATGGCAAACAGATGGGGAAAAATGGAAACAGTGAATGATAGGCATTCTTTTCCTGGGCTCCAGAATCACTGCAGATGGTGACTGAAGCCAGGAAATAAAAAGACACTTGCTCCTTGCTAGAAAAACTATGACAAATCTAGACAGTGTATTAAAAAACACAAACATTACTTTGCCAACAAATGTCCATATAGTCAAAGCTATGGTTTGTCTAGAAGTTATGTACTAATGTGAGAGTTGGACCATAAAAAAAGCTGAGCACTGAAGAATTAATGCATTTATTAAATTGTGGTGCTGGAGTAGTCTCTTGAGAGTCCCTTGGAAGCGAGGAGATCAAACCGGTCAATCCTGAAGGAAATAAACTTTGAATATTCATTGGAAGAACTGATGCTGAAACTGAAGCTCCAATACTTTGGGCATATGATGTAAAGAGCCGACTCACTGGAAAAGACCCTGATATTGTGAAAGATTGAGGGCAGTTGAAGGAGGCAACAGAGGGTGAGAGGATTGGATGGCATCATACACTCAATGGACATGCATTTGAGCACACTCTGAGAGATAGTTGTGCAGCAGTCCATGGGGTTGGAAAGAGTAAGACATGACTTAGCGACTGAACAACAACAACAGTACTTGGTAGAGTTTTAGGTCCTTTTGTCTTCCAAACCACTATGTTCTGGTCACACTCAGGATGTTGAGTCCCACTCTGTGTTTTTTATATACAATGTAAGAGAAGTGGGGTTGACTGTCAGATCTTTTCTGCCTTATTCATCTCCCTTAAGACAAAAAAGAGAGAGAGGAAAATATCAGCCAAACATTTGAAGCTTTTTAATCTGTCCATGGTTCATTTTGTTAATCAGTGGCAATTATATAACACAGTTATATAATGACAGTTTCTGAAGATAAATTTTGTTACCAGCAGGAAACTATTTTGTGCTTGGACAGAACATAAAAATCCATAACACACTATTTCTCTTTATATATCTCTTTTGTCAAAATCTGGCCATTTTACAGACTTATAAGACAATCACTGCTAAGAGTGGGCCTATTGTATTTGACTATCAGATTTTTACTCTTGTCATATTATAAACAAATTCTACCAACAAGAAAAATAAAGCAAGTATTGGTTATTATTTAAGTACTAATAAAGGCCTGCAGTGTTTTCAAAATATTATACAGGTTAGGAAGTAACAGTTAGAACTGGACATAGAACAACAGACTGGTTCCAAATAGGAAAAGGAGTATGTCAAGGCTGTATATTGTCACCCTGCTTATTTAACTTATATGCAGAGTACATCATGAGAAATGCTGGACTGGAGGAAACACAAGTTGGAATCAAGATTGCTGGGAGAAATATCAATAACCTCAGATATGCAGATAACACCACCCTTATGGCAGAAAGTGAAGAGGAACTCAAAAGCCTCTTGATGAAAGTGAAAGTGGAGAGTGAAAAAGTTGGCTTAAAACTCAACCTTCAGAAAACAAAGATCATGGCATCTGGTCCCATCACTACATGGGAAATAGATGGAGAAACAGTGGAAACAGTGTCAGACTTTATTTTTCTGGGCTCCAGAATCACTGCAGATGGTAACTGCAGCCATGAAATTAAAAGACGCTTACTGCTTGGAAGGAAAGTTGTGACCAACCTAGATAGCATATTCAAAAGCAGAGACATTACTTTGCCAACAAAGGTTCGTCTAGTCAAGGCTATGGTTTTTCCTGTGGTCATGTATGGATGTGAGAGCTGGACTGTGAAGATGGCTGAGCGCCAAAGAATTGATGCTTTTGAACTGTGGTGTTGGAGAAGACTTGAGAGTCCCTTGGACTGCAAGGAGGTCCAACCAGTCCATTCTGAAGGAGATCAGCCCTGGGATTTATTTGGAAGGAATGATGCTAAAGCTGAAACTCCAGTATTTTGGCCACCTCATGCAAAGAGTTGACTCATTGGAGAAGACTCTGATGCTGGGAGGGATTGGGGACAGGAGGAAAAAGGGATGACAGAGCATGAAATGGCTGGATGGCATAACTGACTCGATGGACAAGAGTTTGGGTGAACTCCGGGAGTTAGTGATGGACATGGAGGCCTGGTGTGCTGCGATTCATGGGGTCCCAAAGAGTCGGACACGACTGAGCGACTGATCTGATCTGATATAAAAGTTTCTCATGTTTGATGTTTTATGGTGAAATGAGACTCAGGATTCTGGCCAAAAAAAAAAAAAAAAAAAATCACAACAAATTTTGGAGTGAAAATGTGGTCAAAGAATAATTAAATAATTCCGGATAAATGGAAGTTTGGAAATCTTAAAAAGCTATCAAGGTAATAAGAAAATTGAAATCATAAGGAGTTTAAAATGAAAGCATTTATTTTTTAATATATATCTTAATGATCTGAATTTACCTGTTTACATTATTTAAAAACCATTTTCTTGAGCATCTACTTTTTAAGTCATACTTATCTAGAGCATTATATAGTCAATGATCAATAAGGCATGTATTATCCCCGCCTTATTTTTTTTTTGTAGTAAGTATATAATTTGGAGAAGGCAATGATATCCCACTCCAGTACTCTTGCCTGGAAAATCCTATGGATGGAGGAGCCTGGTAGGCTGCAGTCCATGGGGTCTCTAAGTCGGACATGACTGGGCGACTTCACTTTCATCTTTCGCTTTCATGCATTAAAGAAGGAAATGGCAACCCACTCCAGTGTTCTTGCCTGGAGAGTCCCAGGGACAGGGGAGCCTGGTGGGCTGCCATCTATGTGGTTGCACAGATTCGGACATGACTGAAGTGATTTAACAAAGCAAAGGATATAATTTAAACAAAGGTAAAGAAAAAAGCACAAAATTGCAAAATGTAATAAACAATACAGGCATAGTACTGCAATATGCAGATGAAGAGATACCTTAAATAATAATGACATTTCTGACTCTCTCATAGAATGTAGCATACATGGTTTTAGTTATTCAAGCAACCAGTCTTGGAAGAAAGTCAGAAGAGAAAATATATTCTGAGACTTCAAGGAAGAGAAAACTCACAGAAGCCAATAACTGAATGAATTTAGTGGCTACAACATAGTGATCAAGAAGAAGAGTGAACTGTGAAGAAATTGAAAAGATTGTAGAATCTAAACCATTAAAGTCATAGACCTGGAAAGGACTTTGTATTTCATTTTAACCCAGCAGGAATCTGGAAAATGATATAAATTTAAGCTGAAAAACAGAAAAACAAACATAGGGTTTCAAAAGATAGGATAACTTAGTATTGTAGTTAATACTCATGAAAATTAAACTCATTTTATTCTCTCCTGTCCCTTCTTCTCTTCCTCCTAAATATTCTCATTTCCTCTTCTCTCCTCCTATAATGTCTCCTTATACTCTCCTTTACCAGAGTCTCCTTCTTTCCTGTTTCTCTTTTCCTCTCTCCTTCTTCCATTGCCCCTCCTCATCATTATGTTTTGCTTCTTTAGTAGGAGCAAAATTAGTTACTTTATCAACTGGTGTACAAAACCTTGTTAGTTAATCATGTATTTTTTGGTTATGGATTTTGAGATTGTGTGTGCAGCATAATTGAAGACCATTAATATATAGGGAAAACTCATTCAGGGCATCTTATTACCTTATGAGAATGCATCATTGAGTGGTCATTATACAATTTATATAAAATTCTTCTCTACCAGTGCTAGCTTTTTTTTTTCTTACTTATAAGCATCTCTAGTGATGAGTTTGGAGATTTCAGCCAACACTGAGGTGTGGAAAACCTGGTAGCATTCACTAATTTGTCCAACTAAAAGTGTATGTTTACTGCTCGGGTCTGATAACTCAAACACAGAGTCTCTACCACTAAATTTGTTACTCAATTATCCATTGTCTAAAATCCCTCTTTATAGCATTGCATACAGCTTACCTACCACAGAGACCACTATCTGAGCACATTTATTTAGTAGATTTTACTATGTTAAATAACACCATAGAACATAGAAGAATGTTCTATAAAGGTGCTCAACTGTTGTTTGGAACGGAATCACTAACCATCATTTATAATCTATTATAAATTCAATATAGTTAGGAACTGGGTTGCATTCATCTTTGTATAAAAACAAGTACTAGCTTATCACCAGGAGAAGAGTAGACATTCCATGAACAAATTTATCAAGCTTTAAGTTTTACTTTTCAGGAAATACTAAGGGCAACACTTTGCCATAATCCTCAAATTATATGGTAAATTCATGGCCACATTTTTGTTGTTGTTGTTTTGAATTTTCTTTCCCTAATTTATAGGATTCAAAGAGTCAAACAAAAGTGAAATATTTGATTTAACTTTTGATTTTGCCTAAAAAATATGTCCAATTGAGAGAAGATTGGCCTTAAAGATTTTCAAAATTATAATTAGAGTATAAAGGAAAACAAAATTTGAACTGATGTTTATTAATAGCAAATAGACAGTGGTAAGCATTCTTCTTTAACATTCACAATTTAGAGAGCTAAGATAGTGTGTATGGAATAGTATAGGGGACTCCTGTTTTACATCAGAAGTTTGCAGAAAATTATAAATAGTCTTAACATGTCATTCAAATGGTCTGTAAAAGTTTGTGTGGACTAACTGTTGTCTGTTTTAAAATGCATGATTAATTCTCAATTAAATATAGGGGCTGGATAATAGAATTAGAATTACAGTTTCAGAATTTTCATCTCACATTTTAATACAAGAATGAAATAATATAATGCTTTCAGTGAATTAAGTGATGGTAAGCAATTTGTCAGTAATAAATCTGGATAATATATCCAAAAGATAATTCAGTTTTGCAATTGCATTCACAGTATGACTAAGCCCATAAAAAACATTTAATTCACTTCATCATAGTTTTATTTAATATCCAAACCTAAAGCAACTATATGGGCCTCCCTGGTGGCTCAGATGGTAAAAGCATCTACCTACAATGTGAGAGAACCGGGTTTGATCCCTGGGTTGGGATGATCCCCTGGAGAAGGAAATGGCAACCCACTCAATTACGCTTGCCTGGAAAATTCCATGGACAGAGGAGCCTAGTAGGCTACAGTCCATGGGGTTACAAAGAGTCAGACACGACTGAGCGACTTCACTTTCACTTTCAAACCTAAAGCAAGCTATACAGTGCATGCATGTGTGCTCAGACACTTCAGCATGTCCAACTCTTTGTGACCCTGTGAGCTGTATGCTGCCCAGCTCCTGTGTCCATGGGATTCTCCAAGCAGAAATACTGGAGTGGGTTGCAATGTCCTCCAGGGGATCTTCCTGACCCAGGGATCAAATCTGCACATCTCTTGCATTGCAGGTGTATTTTTTACCCACTGAGCCACCTGGGAAATCATATAGTTGTTCATATTATATTAAAAAATGTGTAAACATTTAAGTGATCATTCAGATTATGGTGCACTAATTTTCAAAATATTCAATTCATTCATTCAAGACATACATACCAAAACCTGACTATGTGTCTGTTTCTGGGCTTTAATGAGTGCTAAAGTCTCACAAACATTTTAGAATTCATAATGCAATACATTAAGGCAGTATTGGGAGTGGAATTTCATGTTCAGTGTTTGAGCAGGGTGGGAATCACCATATTGGTTTTCATTAAATCATTTTTTTCCAAAGTTCATAAGCATGGTATCAAATGTTTTTAGTAAAACTATTTCTAAGGACTACTAATCTCTTTTTTTCTTAAAAATCAGGCAGATATATGCATTCTATGTTATAAATGTGCCATCACTTCTTTTAACCTAACTGACTTTATAGGTACTTCCTGAAACTAGAAGTTGGTAAGAAAGGTCAGAAAGAGGAAATAATAAGAGAAATTCTTTAGTAAGAATAAAGCGGGATTAATCCACATTAATCAAGTGGATGTGTTTTAATATTGTTATTTTGCTGTGTACTATTCAACATAAAGAATGTTTAGTCACTGTAAAGGATATTTTATAGTCTAAAACATACTGTTTGGGGTTAGAAATTCTGATAATATCTGTATTTTCTTTTAAAAATTTAACTTGCAATGTACACTCACATTGAAAGAGAAATGTACAGTTCAGTTCAGTTCAATTCAGTCACTAAGTCGTGTCCAACTCTTTGAGACTCCATGAATCACAGCACGCCAGGCCTCCCTGTCCATCACCAACTCCGGAATTCACACAAATTCATGTCCATTGAGTCGGTGATGCCATCCAACCATCTTATCCTCTGTTGTCCCCTTCTCCTCCTGCCCTCAGTCCCTCCCAGCATCAGGGTCTTTTCCAATGAGTCAACTCTTCGCATGGGGTGGCCAAAGTATTGGAGTTTCAGCTTTAGCATCAGTCCTTTCAATAAACACCCAGGACTGATCTCCTTTAGGATGGACTGGTTGGATCTCCTTGCAGTCCAAGGGACTCTCGCAAGAGTCTTCTCCAACACCACAGTTCAAAAGAATCAATTCTTAAGCATTCAGCATTCTTTGCAGTCCAACTCTCACATCCATACATGACCGCTGGAAAAACCATAGCCTTGACTAGATGAACCTTTGTTGGCAAAGTAATATCTCTGCTTTTTAATATGCTATCCAGATTGCTTTTAATATGCTATCTAACTTTCCTCCAAGGACTGTCTTTCAATGTACATTTAACATGCCCTTAATTAGAAAACTAGATATTAGTCACTTTGACATGGAGATGTGCAAATCATATTTATATTTTAGCTCTTTTGAAATGGCATATGTTCATGAAAAATATTAACATTTTTAGAAAATTCATGCATACCAATCATTAGCATATATTACAGATGGACAATGATATATAGACCAAATTAAATCTTATTCATTGAATACAGCAAAATATGCATAGGTTATATTAATAAGTCTTGCCAAAATATATTCAATGGTAAATATATTGATGTGCTAGGGTTGCTATAACAAAAAGCATAGACCAGGTGGCTTAAAACAACAGAATTTTATTTTCTCACACTTCTGGAAGCTGGAAGTCCTAGATCAAGGTGTTGACAGGTTTGATTTTCTTTGAGGCCTCTTTGGTTGGGTTGCACATGGATATCTTTTCACTCTGTCCTCACAGGGACCTTTCTGCTCTGTGGGTGCATCCCTGTTCTCTCTCTTTGTGCCAAATTTTCTTTTCTTATAAGAGCTATAGTCATACAGGAATAAGACCCATCCTAAAGGATT
>CAKXYN010000751.1:0-18263 GCA_935064755.1 Tragelaphus eurycerus | reverse complement strand
GGTATTGGCACATCCTGTGGAAGACTATCAGATCAGATCAGTCGCTCAGTCGTGTCCGACTCTTTGCGACCCCATGAACCGCAGCACGCCAGGCCTCCCTGTCCATCACCAGCTCCCGGAGGTCACTCAGACTCGCATCCATCGAGTCAGTGATGCCATCCAGCCATCTCATCCTCTGTCGTCCCCTTCTCCTCCTGCCCTCAATCCCTCCCAGCATCAGAGTCTTCTCCAATGAGTCAACTCTTCGCATGAGGTGGCCAAAATACTGGAGCTTCAGTTTTAGCATCATTCCTTCCAAACAAATTCCAGGATTGATCTCCTTCAGAATGGACTGGTTGGATCTTCTTGCAGTCCAAGGGAC
This sequence comes from Tragelaphus eurycerus, assembly GCA_935064755.1. Classification (NCBI taxonomy): domain Eukaryota; kingdom Metazoa; phylum Chordata; class Mammalia; order Artiodactyla; family Bovidae; genus Tragelaphus; species Tragelaphus eurycerus. The sequence goes on along the minus strand of CAKXYN010000751.1, from coordinate 17,902 downwards.
TCTCAAGAGTCTTCTCCAACACCACAGTTCAAAAGCATCAATTCTTTGGCGCTCAGCCTTCTTCACAGTCCAGCTCTCACATCCATACATGACCACAGGAAAGACCATAGCCCTGACTAGGCGAACCTTTGTTGGCAAAGTAATGTCTCTGCTTTTGAATATGCTATCTAGGTTGGTCATAACTTTCCTTCCAAGGAGCAAGCGTCTTTTAATTTCATGGCTGCAGTCACCATCTGTAGTGATTTTGGAGCCCAGAAAAACAAAGTCTGACACTGTTTCCACTGTTTCCCCATCTATTTCCCATGCACTGATGGGACCAGATGCCATGATCTTCGTTTTCTGAATGTTGAGCTTTAAGCCAACCTTTTCACTCTCCACTTTCACTTTCATCAAGAGGCTTTTTAGCCCCTCTTCACTTTCTGCCATAAGAGTGGTGTCATCTGCATATCTGAGGTTATTGATATTTCTCCCAGCAATCTTGATTCCAACTTGTGTTTCTTCCAGTCCAGCATTTCTCATGATGTACTCTGCATATAAGTTAAATAAACATGGTGACAATATGCAGCCTTGATGTACTCCTTTTCCTATTTGGAACCAGTCTGTTGTTCCATGACCAGTTCTAACTGTTGCTTCCTGACCTGCATACAGATTTCTTAAGAGGCACATCAGGTGGTCTGGTATTCCCATCTCTTTCAGAATTTTCCATAGTTTATTGTGATCTACACAGTCAAAGGCTTTGGCATAGTCAATAAAGCAGAAATAGATGTTTTTCTGGAACTCTCTTGCTTTTTCCATGATCCAGCGGATGTTGGCAATGTGATCTCTGGTTCCTCTGCCTTTTCTAAAACCAGCTTGAACATCAGGAAGTTCACGGTTCACATATTGCTGAAGCCTGGCTTGGAGAATTTTGAGCATTACTTTACTAGCGTGTGAGATGAGTGCAATTGTGCGGTAGTTTGAGCACTCCTTGGCATTGCCTTTCTTTGGGATTGGGATGAAAACTGACCTTTTCCAATCTTGTGGCCACTGCTGAGTTTTCCAAATTTGCTGGCATATTGAGTGTAGCACTTTCACAGCATCATCATTCAGGACTTGGAATAGCTCCACTGGAATTCCATCACCTCCACTAGCTTTGTTCGTAGTGATGCTTTCTAAGGCCCATTTGACTTCACATTCCAAGATGTCTGGCTCTAGGTCAGTGATCACATCATCATGATTATCTAGGTCTTGAAGCTCTTTTTTGTACAGTTCTTCTGTGTATTCTTGTCACCTCTTCTTAATATCTTCTGCTTCTGTTAGGTCCACACCATCTCTGTCCTTTATCGTGCCCATCTTTGCATGAAATGTTCCTTTGGTATCTCTGATTTTCTTGAAGAGATCCCTAGTCTTTCCCATTCTGTTGTTTTCCTCTATTTCTTTGCATTGATCACTGAAGAAGGCTTTCTTATCTCTTCTTGCTATTCTTTGGAACTCTGCATTTAGATGTTTATATCTTTCCTTTTCTCCTTTGCTTTTCGCTTCTCTTCTTTTCACAGCTATTTGTAAGGCCTCCCCAGACAGCCATTTTGCGTTTTTGCATTTCTTTTCCATGGGGATGGTCTCGATCCCTGTCTCCTGTACAATGTCACGAACCTCATTCCATAGTTCATCAGGCACTCTATCTATCAGATCTAGCCCTTAAATCTATTTCTCACTTTCACTGTATAATCATAAGGGATTTGTTTAGGTCATACCTGAATGGTCTAGTAGTTTTCCCTACTTTCTTCAATTTAAGTCTGATTTTGGCAATAAGGAGTTCATGGTCCGAGCCACAGTCAGCTCCTGGTCTTGTTTTTGCTGATTGTATAGAGCTTCTCCATCTTTGGCTGCAAAGAATATAATCGATCTGATTTCGGTGTTGACCATCTGGTGATGTCCATGTATAGAGTCTTCTCTTGTGTTGTTGTAAGAGGGTATTTGCTATGACCAGTGCATTTTCTTGGCAAAACTCTATTAGTCTTTGCCCTGCTTCATTCCGTATTCCAAGGCCAAATTTGCCTGTTACTCCAGGTGTTTTCTTGACTTCCTACTTTTGCATTCCAGTCCCCTATAATAAAAAGGACATCTTTTTTGGGTGTTAGTTCTAAAAGGTCTTGTAGGTCTTCATAGAACCTTTCAACTTCAGCTTCTTCGGCGTTACTGGTTGGGGCATAGATTTGAATTTCTATGACATTGAATGGTTTGCCTTGGAAACGAACAGAGATCATTCTGTCATTTTTGAGATTGTATCCAAGTACTGCATCTGGGACTCTTTTGTTGACCATGATGGCCACTCCATTTCTTCTGAGGGATTCCTGCCCACAGTAGTAGATATAATGGTCATCCGAGTTAAATTCACCCATTCCAGTCCATTTTAGTTCGCTAATTCCTGGAATGTCGACATTCACTCTTGCCATATCAGACCAGGGGTATATTCCTCCTTCCTGAGCACCCTGGAGGGCTAGAAACTGATGACTTTGTCATCTTGGTTTACGGATATGGCAGGAAAAACTCCATTTCTCATGACCTATGGTCCCAGTGATATGTAACGTCAGGAACCTGAATGAATGTCCTCAAAAGAACAGAAACAACTGATTAGCTCAGTTGAGATCTGATCAGTCGCTCAGTCGTGTCTGACTCTTTACGACCCCATGAATCGCAGCACGCCAGTCTTCCCTGTCCATCACCAACTCCCGGAGGTCACTCAGACTCACATCCATCAAGTCACTGATGCCATCCAGCCATCTCATCCTCTATCGTCCCCTTCTCCTCCTGTCCCCAATCCCTCCCAGCATCAGAGTCTTCTCCAATGAGTCAACTCTTTGCATGAGGTGGCCAAAGTACTGAAGTTTCAGCTGTAGCATCATTCCTTCCAAAGAAATCCCAGGGCTGATCGCATTCAGAATGGACTGGTTGGATCTCCTTGAAGTCCAAGGCATTCTCAAGAGTCTTCTCCAACACCATAGTTTAAAAGCATCAATTCTTCGGCGCTCAGCCTTCTTCACAGTCCAGCTCTCACATCCATACCTGACCACAGGAAAGACCATAGCCTTGACTAGGTGAACCTTTGTTGGCAAAGTAATGTCTCTGCTTTTTATATGCTATCTAGGTTGTTCATAACTTTCCTTCCAAGGAGTAAGCGTCTTTTATTTTCATGGCTATTAGCTCAAGCACTCATAATTATAAGCCTCTGCTCTGATTAATGGCAACTCACTCCAGTGTTCTTGCCTGGAGAACCCCAGGGATGACGTAGCCTGGTGGGCTGCTGTCTCTGGGGTTGCACAGAGTCAGACACGACTAAAGTGACCTAGCAGCAGCAGCGCAGCTCTGATTAAAACAGAAAACAAAATACAGAAACCTATAGGGGCTGAGGGACTCTGACTTCCTGTGTATAAGGTAAGGAGAGAAAAATGCAGTTCAGACTCCAGGAAAAAATTTGTTGTTGTAACAAAGAAAAGGAATCTTTATATGTATTGAAATGTGTACATAAGTATGTACATGTGTATAAGTCTTTATATCCCTACATAACCTCAGCCTTGAATTAGTTTCTCATTTATTTGATATCCATTTGGAGTGACAAACCCAAAGTTTAGTGGGAAAACAAAACACTTACTGTTAAAATTATAAGAATAGATTCATTACATTTTCTGGGTCAAATGGAAAATGTCTAAATGAAAACACAAAATGGATGTGAGAGAGAAAATTTATGACACTGAGTACTGTCTTCCCTATTTAAGCCTTGCTTTAGATTTATTATTTCCTTTTCATAATAACTGCATTTGCATCCCTTCCACCTTGACTCAGTTACACAGAATACAGCCACAAATAAAGGGATTTCAGAGAAGACAACTGCTGCCAAAGAATAGCCTGGGGTATGCCTATTGGGGTAGAATTGAAAACTATTACGGTAATTCAATTTTAATTCAGGAATTAACAAGGATGTGTCCATGAGTGTGTGCATGCACGTATGCATGGGTAAGCCTGTGTGTGTGCCCATGTGTTTGCTCAGTGAGTGGGCAAGGGCTTCAATTTAGCCTAGATCTATCAAATCTCTGCCTCAATTTACAGGCTTGTCTTTAGTTTGTTTCTCTCCAAATGACAAATGAGAGGGCACTCTAATTTGTTTCTTGAATAAGTTTTGTTCCATTTCTTTCTTCCTTCAACACTTTGGGGCCCCTTTTGGGGGCAAGAATACATGTACAATTTTTGGTCTCACCTGGCCATCTTTGTGGAGGCTTCCCAGGTGACACCAATGGTAAAGAACTCGCCTGCCAATCCAGGAGACATAAGAGTCCACGGTTTAATCCCTGGGTTGGGAAGATTCACTGGAGGAGGAAATAGCAACCCACTCAGGTATTCTTGCCTGGAGAATCCCATGCAGAGGGGAGCCTGTCCACAGGGTCACAAAGAGTCAGACATGACTGAAGCGACTTAGCACGTGCACATGGCTGGCTTTGAGACTGTTTGACAAATTTGGAATATCAAGATTCCTTCCATTTTTTCATCAAGAGGCTTTTTAGCCCCTCTTCACTTTCTGCCATAAGGGTGGTGTCATCTGCATATCTGAGGTTATTGATATTTCTCCCAGCAATCTTGATTCCAACTTGTGTTTCTTCCAGTCCAGCATTTCTCATGATGTACTCTGCATATAAGTTAAATAAATATGGTGACAATATGCAGCCTTGACGTACTCCTTTTCCTATTTGGAACCAGTCTGTTGTTCCATGACCAGTTCTAACTGTTGCTTCCTGTTCTGCATACAGATTTCTCAAGAGGCACATCACGTGGTCTGGTATTCCCATCTCTTTCAGCATTTTCCACACTTTATTGTGATCTACACAGTCAAAGGCTTTGGCATAGTCAGTAAAGCAGAAATAGATGTTTTTCTGGAACTCTCTTGCTTTTTCCATGATCCAGCGGATGTTGGCAATGTGATCTCTGGTTCCTCTGCCTTTTCTAAATCCAGCTTGAACATCAGTAAATTCACGGTTCACATATTGCTGAAACCTGGCTTGGAGAATGATGAAAGTGAACGTGGAGAGTGAAAAGTTTGGCTTAAAGCTCAACATTCAGAAAACGAAGATCATGGCATTTGGTCCCATCACTACATGGGAAATAGATGGAGAAACAGTGGAAACAGTGTCAGACTTTATTTTTCTGGGCTCCAAAATCACTGCAGATGGTGATTGCAGCCATGAAATTAAAAGACGCTTAGTCCTTGGATGGAAAGTTATGACCAACCTAGATAGCATATTCAAAAGCAGAGACATCACTTTGCCAACAAAGTTCGCCTAGTCAAGGTTATGGTCTTTCCTGTGGTCATGTATGGTTGTGAGAGCTGGACTGTGAAGAAGGCTGAGCACCGAAGAATTGATGCTTTTGAACTATGGTGTTGGAGAAGAATCTTGAGAGTCCCTTGGACTGCAAGGAGATCCAACCAGTCCATTCTGAAGGAGATCAGCCCTGGGATTTCTTAGGAAGGAATGATGCTAAAGCTGAAACTCCAGTATTTTGGCCATCTCATGCGAAGAGTTGACTCATTGGAAAAGACTCTGATGCTGGGAGGGATGGGGGGCAGGAGGAGAAGGGGATGACAGAGGATGAGATGGCTGGATGGCATCACTGACTTGATGGATGTGAGTCTGAGTGACCTCCGGGAGCCTGGATGGATAGGGAGGCCTGGCGTGCTGCAGTTCATGGGGTCGCAAAGAGTCAGACACGACTGAGTGACTGATCTCTCTCTTCGATTTTTTCATTGACCTTTCTTCAACTTACACTTGCCATACTGTCAGCAAAAAAGACATTTGTCTATATTCTCTTTCATAACATTCAAAATTATATTTGTTTTATTTTTGTCCACAAACAACTATCAAGTTTTGCCTTCCAGGAAAGCTCACATGAAAAACAAAATAATCTCTAGTGTTGAAAATTACAGAACATATGGTGAGGCCCCTCTGCCATTCTTCTCCTTCGTTTTGTATTAACCCTAGGATGAAATGTTTAGGAACACAGTAGGAGAGACAAACTGGCGAGTAAATCAATATGCAAAAAAGTTCTTACATGTTTTTTTGCTGTTCTTTAAATTTAAAACAAAACATCATGAGTAAGTAAAGAAACAAGGCTATTTCTCCCTGACACAGCCTGGGCCTCACTGCTATGCATTCTGAGCACAAGACAGAGAGGGATCGACAAGTCAGCCCAACAGAGGGAGGTAGACTGGATGAACAACTGAAGGGCACTGAGTTCTGTGACAGAAGCGTTCAATAATACATAACACCATCAATGAATTCCATATAGCCAACTCAGAAATTCTGATCAAAACAAATCTTGAACTGTTCAAGTAAAAGAATTGAGTGATAAAAGCTATCAGATCAGATCAGTCGCTCATTCGTGTCCGACTCTTTGCGACCCCATGAATCGCAGCACACCAGGCCTCCCTGTCCATCACCAACTCCCAGAGTTCACTGAGACTCATATCCATCGAGTCAGTGATGCCATCCAGCCATCTCATCCCCTGTCGTCCCCTTCTCCTCCTGCCCTCAATCCCTCCCAGCATCAGAGTCTTCTCAAAGAGTCAACTCTTCGCATGAGGTGGCCAAAGTACTGGAGTTTCAGCTTTAGCATCATTCCTTCCAAAGAAATCCCAGGGCTGATCTTCAGAATGGACTGGTTGGATCTCTTTGCAGTCCAAGGGACTCTCAAGAGTCTTCTCCAACACCACAGTTCAAAAGCATCAATTCTTCAGCGCTCAGCCTTCTTCACAGTCCAGCTCTCACATCCATATAGTGGCAAAATAAAAATTGTCTACCAAAGGTGTAACAAGTGCCATTGGATAATGCCTCCACCTACTTAGCTCTCCACACTTTAGCTCTCCGCATCTGAGTGCTGCTGACACCTGCTACCTGGGGACACGGATCAGGAAAAGAGGACGTCATATTGAGAACTCCCCTCCTTCACACAAACATGCACTGGGAGAGGGTTGGGATCCTGGAAGATGAATGATTTTGCAAACAAAGAGACAAGTCCTTCCACCGTAGAATTCTGAAGTTCTCAGGATGTGGTTAGCCTGCCCTCACGGGTGAGGCCCAGAGAGGTTGCATTGAGGACACTCTCATTCCAGAGGAAAAGTGCTACTGCAGGTAATAACCACCTTCTGAGTGAGGTGGTGCTGGAAACACAATTTATTATCTTGAAATTAGAATCTTCAGACCTACATGCACCAGAAAAGAAGCAGGATACCTGGTGGGGATATTGGCACAGCCTGTGGAAGACTATAAAAGTGAAAGTGAAGTCTCTCAGTCGTGTCCTACGCTTTGCAACCCCATGGACTGTAGCCTACTAGGCTCTTCCGTCCATGGGATTTCCCAGGCAAGAATACTAGAGTGGGTTGCCATTTCCTTCTCCAATAAATCTACCATAAAAAGCAGGTTGAAAGAAACCATCATGTCTTGTATTTTGTTCCTGACTGTTGATCTGGAGCCTATTATACACAGTGAAGTAACTCATAAAGAAAAACACCAATACAGTAATTAGATTAGATTAGATTAGATCAGTCGCTCAGTCGTGTCCGACTCTTTGCGACCCCATGAACCGCAGCACGCCAGGCCTCCCTGTCCATCACCAGCTCCCGGAGGTCACTCAGACTCGCATCCATCGAGTCAGTGATGCCATCCAGCCATCTCATCCTCTGTCGTCCCCTTCTCCTCCTGCCCTCAATCCCTCCCAGCATCAGAGTCTTCTCCAATGAGTCAACTCTTCGCATGAGGTGGCCAAAATACTGGAGTTTCAGCTTTAGCATCATTCCTTCTAAAGAAATTCCAGGATTGATCTCCTTCAGAATGGACTGGTTGGATCTTCTTGCAGTCCAAGGGACTCTCAAGAGTCTTCTCCAACACCACAGTTCAAAAGCATCAATTCTTCGGCGCTCAGCCTTCTTCACAGTCCAGCTCTCACATCCATACATGACCACAGGAAAGACCATAGCCTTGACTAGGCGAACCTTTGTTGGTATAGTAATGTCTCTGCTTTTGAATATGCTATCTAGGTTGGTCATAACTTTCCTTCCAAGGAGTAAGCGTCTTTTAATTTCATGGCTGCAGTCACCATCTGCAGTGATCTTGGAGCCCAGAAAAACAAAGTCTGACACTGTTTCCACTGTTATATTAATACAGTAATATTAATGCATATATATGGAGTTTAGAAACATGGCAATGATGACCCTATATGTGAGACAGCAAAAGAGACAAAGATTTAAAGGACCCAATTTTGAACTCCGTTCGAGAAGGTGAGGGTGGGATAATTTGAGATAATAGCATTGAAATATGTAATTTACCGTATGTGAAGTAGATCACCAGTCCAGGTGCAATGAATATGACCCAGTGTTCAGGGCTGGTGCTCTGGGACCACACTGAGGGATGGGACAGGGAAGAAGGCTGGAGCGGGGTTCAGGATGGGGGACACATGTACACCCATGGGTGATTCATGTCAATGTATGGTAAAAACCACTACAATATTGTAAAGTAATTACCTTCCAATTAAATAAGTTAATTAAAAAATAAAGAAATAGTGACAACCTAAAAGTTGACAGTTATGCTTTATTTAGTGGGAATTCAGAAGACAGTATCTCAAGTCACCCTGAGGGAATTGCACCAAGGAGCTGACGGGAAGAGTCAGGTTATATAGGAGTTTGCAAGAAAGGGGAGGTAGTCTGAACATCAAAGTACATTTGTGAATTAAAGAAAACCAGCTATCTCAAGTTAAGGAATTTAGCACTTTTCCTTTGTATGGTAAGAGGCAAGTGTCTGGGCTCACTGAAAACATTCCTTTCCTGAATCTCAGCTCTCCTGGGGCATTTTTCCTTGCATTTGCTTGCATCTTGCATTTTTTCACTTCCTGAGTTGCCTTGGGCTCACCTTAGGGAGTAGCTGCAATTTGGTAGCTGTCAGCCCACAGGTGTATTCCCCCTTCCTGAGCGCCCTGGAGGGCTGGAAACTCTTGATGACTGTGTCATCCTAGTTTACTGATATGGCAGGAGATACTCCACTCCTCAAGATCTTGTGGCCCCAGTGAAACATAATCTCAGGAACCTGAATGAATGTTCTCAAAAGAACAGAAACAACTGAGTAGTTCATTCACTCTTAATTACAAGCCTCTGCTCTGTGAAACAGAAAACAAACTACAGAAACCAATATGGCCTGCTGCTGCTGTTGCTGCTGCTAAGTCGCTTCAGTCATGTCTGACTCTGTGCGACCCCATAGACGGTAGCCCTTCAGGCTCCATCGTCCATGGATTCTACAGGCAAGAACACTGAAGTGGGTTGCCATTGCCTTCTCCAATGCAGGAAAGTGAAAAGTGAAAGTGAAGTCGCTCAGTCATGTCCGACTCTTAGCAACCCCATGGACTGCAGCCCACCAAATATGTCCTGAGTGACTCTCAATTCAATGAGTAAGATAAGGGTGGGGGGGGGGGTGAATGCACTTAAGAATCAAGGAAAAATTTTGTTTTGACATAGCACACAAAAAAGAAATGTTTATATATATTACACGTAAATGTGTACATAATAAGTATGTACACCTCTATAAGTCTTTACATACTTACATAATTTCAGCCTTTCTTTAATCTCTCATTTAACTGATATACATTTGCTTTGACAAATCCAAACTTCATTGGGAAAATTAACCTTCTACCATAAAAATTAAGAGTTTAGATTGACTCCATTTTCTAGATCAAATAGAAAATATCTAAATGAAAACATACAGGGGAAGTGAGGCAGAAATTTAAGACAATGAGTACCATCTTCCCTATTTAAAAACGTTGCTTAGAAAGATTATCATCAGACACCCTACCATCAAGGTTGCACCAGATGCCGTCTCATCCAGCCGAGCAGCAGCCCATTCTTCCCCATGGATTTCATGCTCTTTCTACTGATGGCTGTGGTGCTGGTCAGCTACAGTCCGGGAGGATCTCTGGGCTGTGATCTGTCTCAGAACCATGTGCTGGTTGGCAGGCAGAACGTCAGGCTCCTGGCCCAAATGAGCAGACTCTCTCCTCACTCCTGTCTGTAGGACAGAAAAGGCTTTGGTTTTCCCAAGCAGATGGTGAACAGTGACCAGCTCCAAGAGGGCCAGGCCATCTCTGTGCTTCACCCTCTTCCACACAGAGTGCTCCTTTGCTGCCACGGACACTGCCCTCCTGGAGCAGCTCCGCACTGGACTCCAACAGCAGATGGACAACCTGGACACCTGCCTGGGGCAGGTGACAGGAGAGGAAGACTCTGCCCTGGGAAGGATGGGCCCCACTCTGGCCTTGAAGAGGTACTTCCACGGAATTCATGTCTACCTGAAGCAGAAAGAATACAGTGACTGCGCCTGGGAAATCATCAGAGTGGAGATGATGGAGCCCTGTCTTCATCAAGCCGCTTGTAAAAAAGGTTAAGAAAGATGGATGGAGATCTTAACTCAGCTTGAAATGACTCTCACCGACTAAGATGCCACATCACCCTTGTACACTCACCTGTGTTCATTTCAGTTGACTAATTTCTGCCTTAGCCACCAAATTCATTGTATTACTTTAGCTGATACTTTGTCAGTAGTAATAAAAAGTAGATATAAAAGTATTTAGCTGAAGGGGCTTGAGTCCTAAACTCATGCCGGCCCTGATGTTATCTGTTGCTGATGTACTTACTCCTTCCTGCATCTAACACACTTATAATATTTGTAAAAACAACTCATCTATACATCAAATTAAAATTTCTAAAACATGTTTACCATTTCATTTTATTAAATTTGTACTTTGTTCTATCTATTAAATTCTTATGAAAGAAAATGAGTTTCTTTACTCAAAGATTAAATACAAACCTCCATTCAACATTTTATTAAACAACGTATGGTTACATTTATTTATTCATTCATTCCATTCACATTATACATATATATTGAGTCCCTAAGTCACAGACTGTGTAATTCTCACCAAGGAATACAAGTGAATAAAGCAAATGTAGTTCCTACTGCATGGAAAATCTCAGTCTTACAGAGAGGAGGACATAAAAACAGTATTATTTTATTTCAATTATACTAAAGACTGCAAAGAGAAGTAAAGGAAAAGAATGTCCTCACACAGGAAGCTTTAGGTCCAAATGATGCTGGAAAGACAAATAATATTACACATCTTTCTAAGCTGCCTGCAGGGCTTTCCTGGTAGCTCAGCTGGTAAGGAATCCACCTGCAGAGCAGGAGACCCTGGTTCGATTCCTCGGTCAGAAGATCCCCTGAAGAAGGGATAGGATACCTACCCACTCCAGTATACTTGGGCTTCCCTGTGGTTCAGTCACTAAAGAATCTGCCTGCAATGCAGGAGACCTGGGTTGGGAAGATCCCCTGGAGGAGGGCTGGGCTACCCACTCCAGTATTCTTGTCTGGAGAATCCCCACGGACAGAGGAGCCTGGAGTGCTATAGCCCATGGGGTCCCAAAGAGGCTGCCACAACGAACCACACAGTTCAGAAAGTCAATGAATTCTCTTTACTTAGTTTCAAGTTACCAAAATCTGGGGAGACTATTTTTGATAGATGTTACCTAAAACATAATTATTTCTATAGAGTTTACCTAAAAGCTCTGTTTTCTCCTTACTCTTGGAGATCAGAGACCATTAAAGTTCCAGAGAGCCAGGTAGATCACTTACATGGCAAAAACACAAGAAAAATACCAATTCCTTCCCGAAAGCTGGCTTAATCAATTATAAAAGGCTCACTTTGATACAGTAGCAGAGCTACCAGAGACCATTGTTCTCCAGACTTCTGGGCAGCCCCCATTCAACAAGGACAGCCACCCAAAGGCCCCATGTCCTAGTGGACAGCCACCCAGGGATTTCCCTATTTCTTCTGGGATTCCCCCTGCAACTCTTGGGCACCATATGGTAGTGGATGGCCACTTCAGGAGTACCCTACAGCTTGAGGATTACAGCCAGCAACTTTTGGTCCCCCTCGGTTAGTGGACAGCCACCACAGGATCACCCACCAACTTTTGGGCCCCATGTGCTAGTGGATGCCCCTAATAACTTTCCATTCTCCATCCTGTATCTTGGCACTCACAGGAGTTTCTGCCGTCTCCTGGCTGCCACCAATTGTTGGGTTGTACCCTGCAGGCTTACAAGACCTATGTTTGCCCAGCTTTGAGACCAAAGAAAGAATCTGCCATCAAGAACAGAGGCAAGGATGCTTTAATGGATGGGAGGCACTTACACGTGCTGCCCCAGGACATGAAGCAAGGTCGTGGAGCAACACCCCACCAGGTGTGGTGCACTGGGGGCGGGAAGTATTAATACTTGGTGACAGGCTTCATTCTGAGAGCAATGGAGAGGTGGGGAGTAGAGGGTGGGGAAGTAGGGAATGGGGAAGGAGGAAGAGGCGCATGGGGGAGGAGAGTGCAGTCCTAGGGGTGAGATCAGGTGGGCTCATTAGTTATCATGGGAAGTAGTAGAGGGACACGCCACTCACGAACCCTTTGAAAAAAGAGATCAAATCTCAGGCCTGGGACAAGTACAGAGAAAAGCCAGTCATGTGCATAGGATGTACTGGTGGGGCAGGGGATGTACAGATAGTAAGAAAACAGTCATCCTGAGTGGCCTGACCATACATAATTTATTGCAAAAAATCACCAGTGATCATCTGGGCCTTCAGAATTCTTTGCCAGTGAAAGTTTGAACTATCCTGAGAATTACTGCAGTGTGGCACAAAGACAGTGAGTGTGCAAGGGCTTTAGAAAATGGCATTGATAGACTTACCTGACACTGGGTTGTCACAGACCTTCAATGTGTAAATAATGCAATTATCTGGGAAATGGGATAAAACAAAGTATGCCGGTACTTCCTCACAATGTACCAATTCCCAGTATGCTCTCCAGATTCACTGGTCCCTCCCCTGCACCAGCCATTCATACAGCTCTTTCCTGTTTCTTTGTGCTTCTGCCTACCGGTTTTCCCTTAAGAGTGCAAAGCATAGTCACTCAGTTGTGCTGGCTCTTTGCCACCCCGTGAACCATAGGCCCCCAGGCTCCTCTCTCCGTGGGATTCTCCAGACAGAATACTGGAGTGGATTGCCATTTCCTTCTCCAGGGGATCTTCCCCACCCAGGGATCAAACCTGAGTCTCCCACATTGGAGGCAGATTCTTTACTGTCTGAGCCACAAGGGAAGCCTTGACAGTGCAAAGCCACTGCTTAAAAGTTTGAGTCAATGATTTAGGCTTTTCAGAAACTCTTATGTAAGAGGTTATTGTTTTTCTTGAGATGAACACTTTGGGGAAGGAGAGAATGTCCTTGTTACAATACTGTAAGAACAGCCTTGGCCAAAATGAACTAGAAAGCAGGATCCCTTTTCCTCTTGAGGCTCCCCCAGTAACAATAATTACGGAGGAAGCGCGCCACCTACCGGCCCAGATGGACTAGGACACTGATCAAGTCTGTAGAATAAGCTTCTTGCTCTTCTAGGCAGAAGTCTGTCTTCTTATTAGCATTTTCTTCAGAGCTAGGGGAGGATCTTTCCTGGAAAGAACTGACACCAATAACTTGAAAAAGCCTTCTTCCTTAGCTTTTGTATTTTAGAGAGGAAAATACTCCCAGCTTCAGGCAGGACATGTCTTGGCCTAAGGAAGCTGCGTGGAGAGAAAGGTCAGGATGTGTTTCTCGCTTCCAGGCTGCTCATCTGGCCAAGGTTGCACAGTCATCATTTGCTTTACCTACTTTAACACCCTTGGAGCCTTGACCATGGCATTCTGGGTAGGGAAATGCAAGGGGAATCAGAGGAAATAGCTCCTGTTTAAAGGCGCTTTAACTCTTTCCTAAACACTACATTGTTTGTTGCTTGACTTCAGGAGAAAACTCTTAATGTCCCTTTGAATAATAACTGCACTTGCATCCACCTTCCACCTTCCTCCTTGACTCAGTAGTAAGAGAGAACACAGACACAAATGAGGGTATTTCAGAAAATACAATTGTTGGCAACCAGTATCCTGGGGTATACCCACTTGGGTAGAATTGAGAACTGGTAAGGTAGTGAACTACAGTAATTGAGGAAGTAAACCAGGAAGAGAGGGCAAGAGTGTGTGTTGTGTGTGTGTGTGTGTGTGTGAGTGTGTGTGTGTACTGATCAAGTAGCAGGGAATGGCTTCAATATAGACTAGACCTCTGAAATCTCTGCTTCAGGTTACAGACTGCGTCTTTAGATTGCTTCTTTCCAATTAAGGGATGGGAGGGCTGATAGCTTATGGTGAACAATGTCAGATTCCTGATTTACCAAGATTTAGCTCCGGAAGCAGCGACCATGCTGATCCCTCAAGAGCTTTTGTATAGCAGAGTTTTATTAAAGTATAAAAAGAGAGAAAGCTTCTGACATAGACATCAGAAGGGGGATGGAGAGTGCCCTACTCACTAGCCTTAGCGAGGGAGCTATATACTTTTGTTTGTTTGTTTTTTATTTATTTTTTTTTAACTTTACAATATTGTATTGGTTTTGCCATATATCAAAATGAATCAGCCACAGGTATACATGTGTTCCCCATCCTGAACCCTCCTCCCTCCTCCCTCCCCATACCATCCATCTAGGTGGTCCCACTGCACCAGGCCCAAGCAACTTATAGATTCAATGCAATTCCTTTCAAACTACCAATGGTATTCTCCACAGAGCTAGAACAAATAATTTCACAATTTGTGTGGAAATACAAAAAACCTCGAATAGCCAAAGTCATCTTGAGAAAGAAAAATGGAAGTGGAGGAATCAACCTGCCTGACTTCAGGTTCTACTACAAAGCCACAGTGTTCAAGACAGTATGGTACTGGCACAAACACAGGAATATAGACCAATGGAACAAAATAGAAAGCTCAGAGATAAATCCACACACATATGGACACCTTATCTTTGACAAAGGAGGCAAGAATATACAATGGATTAAAGACAATCTCTTTAACAAGTTGTGCTGGGAAAACTGGTCAACCACTTGTAAAAGAATGAAACTAGAACACTTTCGAACACCATACACAAAAATAAACTCAAAATGGATTAAAGATCTAAACGTAAGACCAGAAACTATAAAACTCCTAGAGGAGGACATAGGCAAAACACTCTCTGACATACATCACAGCAGGATCCTCTATGACCCACCTCCCAGAATATAGGAAATAAAAGCAAAAATAAACAAATGGGGCCTAATTAAACTTAAAAGCTTCTGCACAACAAAGGAAACTATAAGCAAGGTGAAAAGACAGCCTTCAGAATGGGAGAAAATAATAGCAAATGAAGCAACTGGCAAACAACTAATCTCAAAAATATACAAGCAACTCCTATAGCTCAATTCCAGAAAAATAAACGACCCAGTCAAAAAACGGGCTATATACTTTTTTAATTGGGTATTACAATAAATCAAAAGATTGTCTCAAAGTTTAAAGATCTTACTAGACAAACTCCAACCAAATACATTTTAATAATGAGATTAGAACTAACAATAGAAAGATCTTACCAGACCCACTCCAATAATATACATCTTAAGATAAGTCACAAGGTTCTAGTTACAGAGAAACATATTCTCGAGCAAGATACATTGTTCTATTGACCAAGACACTGTTGTTGCTAAGTCGCTTCAGTCGTGACTGACTCTGTGCGACCCCATAGACCGCAGCCCACCAGGCTCCTCTATCCATGGGATTCTCCAGGCAAGAACACTGGAGTGGGTTGCCATTTCCTCCTCCAGTGCATGAAAGTGAAAAGTCAAAGTGAAGTTGCTCAGTCGTGTCTGACTCTTAGCGACCCCATGGATGGGAGCCTACCAGGCTCGTCCATCCATGGGATATTCTAGGCAAGAACACTAGAAGTTTGCAAGAACAGGCAGATAGTTTCAACCTCAAAGTATTTTTGTAAAGTAGAGAAAAACCAGATATCTCAAGTTAAGGAATTTACCACTTTGCTATGTATGGGAAGATGCAAGAGTCTGAGTTCACCGAAATCATTCTTCTCATGCATCTCACCTATCCTGGGGCCAAGAGCCTTGCATTTTTCACATCCTGAGTCCCCGTGGGTTCACCTTAGGGAGTGGCGGCAATCTGATATCTGTCAGACCAGAGTATATTCCTCCTTCCTGAGCACCATGCTAAGTCACTTCAGTCGTGTCCGACTCCTAGTGACCCCATGGACTGCAGCCCACCAGGCTCCTCCATCCCTGGGATTTTCCAGGCAAGAGTACTGGAGTAGGTTGCCAGTGTGGCTGGAAACTCTGATGACTGTGTCATCCTGGTTTACTGATATGGTGGGAAACACCCCATTCCTCATGACCTGTGGTCCCGTGAAATGAAACCTCAGGAACCTGAATGAATCTTCTCAAAAGAACAGAAACACCCAATTAGCTCATGCACTAATACAAGCCTCTGCTCTGATGAAAACAGAAAACAAAATACAGAAACCTATAGGGGCTGAGGGACTCTGACCTCCTATGTGTAAGGTAAGGAGAGAAAAAATGCAGTTCAGAGTCAAGGAAAAATTTTGTTCCTGACACAAAGAAAAGGGATCTTTACATATATTAAATGTGGACATAAGTATGGACATGTGTATAAGTCTTTACATCCCTAGATAACGTCAGCCTTTGTTTAGTTTCTCATGTATATGATATCCATTTGGAGTGACAAATCCAAGGTTTAGGGGGAAAACTGAACTTCTATTGTAAAAATTAAAACTATAGATTCATTACATTTTCTGGGTCAAATAGAAAATGTCTAAATAAAAACACAAAATGGACGTGAGGGAGAAAACTTCTGAAAATGAGTACTGTCTTCCCTATTTAAAGCCTCGCTTTAAGTTTACTATTCCCTTTGAATAATAACTGCACTTGCATCCCTTCCATTATCCTCGGGAGTAAGAGAGAACACAGACACAAATAAAGGGATTGCAGAGAACACAACTGTGGCCAACCAAGAGCCTGGGATGTGTCTATTTGGGTAGAATTTAGAACTATTAAAGAAATCTAATTGTAATTCAGGAATTAACCATGATGTGTATGTGCGTGTGCGTGCATGCATGTGTGTGTGTGCGTTTGTTTAGAGAGTGGGGAAGGGCTTCAATTTAGCCTGGATCTATTAAATCTCTGCCTCAATTTACAGACTTGTCTTTAGATTGCTTCTCTCCAACTGACAAGTGAGAGGGCTCTCTAATTCATATGTTAAATAAGTTTGGTTCCTTTTCTTCTTCCTTCAACACTTTGGGGCCCCATTGGGGGCAAGACTACATGAACAACTTTTGGTCTCACGTGGCCATCTATGTGCAGGCTTCCCAGGTGACACCAGTGGTAAAGAACCTGCCTGCCAATCCAGGAGACATAAACACCAGGCTTTGATGCCTGGGTCAGGAAGATTCCCTGGAAGAGGAACTGGGAACCCACTCCAGTATTCTTGCCTGGAGAATCCCAGGCACAGGGGAGCCTGTCCACAGGGTCACAAAGAGAAAGACATGACTGAAGCCACTTAGCACGTGCACATGGCTGTCTTTGAGACTGTTTGACAACTTTCAAATATTATGATTCCTTCCATTGTTTGGTTGACCTTCTTTAGATTTAACTTACACTTTGCCATAGCATCAGCCAAAAAGACATTTGTCTATATTCTCTTTCATGGACTTCAAAATTATATTTGTTTTATTTTTGTCCATAAACAGCCATCAGGTTTTGTCTTTCAGGAAAGTTGACACGAGAAACAAAAAATCTCTCATCTTCAAAATCACAGAAAATATGGTGATGCCCTCTGCCATTCTTTTCCTTCCTTTTTCATTAACCCTAGGATGAAATGTAAAGGAACGCAGCAGGAGAGAGACAAACTGGCCAATAAATCAATATGCAAAAAATAAGTTCCTAAA
>CAKXYN010000750.1:0-18278 GCA_935064755.1 Tragelaphus eurycerus | reverse complement strand
ACTGAACTCCACTATCCTCTCGTGGTGTTCATGGAGTGTCAGGCCCCTTGTCGAGTTGTCCTTGGATCCAGAGGCTCTTTCGGGAGGATGCACCCAGTGTGTCAGTGCTCCATCTTGTGGTGACTTCATCCTCGGGGTTTCATTGGAAAAGGTGGGCAGGTATTAGGACTTCTCTTGAGTTGACGGAAAACTCGGTGTCTTTCGGAATGTGGCACGAACCACGAGGCTTCTTCTCGAGTTTCCAAGTGTGAAGGGCCTCCTGCTCAGATTTGGTGGAAGGTCGGGATACCTTTCCAGGCATAGCGTGGGGATTGACAATCATGTCGAGATCAGGAGGGAAGAAGGGGCTCAGAAGAAGATGTGCCAGGTACCTCGGTGTTCCTCTCCAAAGAAACCGGTATGTTGGGCCACATATGCTGTTTCCTCAAGACTGTCTGTTTTCGTTTCGATGATCCAATGGGTTCGTCGTATTTCTCTCAACTCGGTGCAGTGGGACATGGCCTCCTCTGGCGATGACTGGGCAACCACGTGGTTATTCTAGACTTACGTCAGGATTCTCGAGTTACGACCTGGAACACAGCGAGCCACTCGTGTGGCCCCAGGGAAGATCAATCTCCATCACAAATGGCGTGGGAGAGCTGGGGAATGCTCTTGAGTCGCTGCAGGGCAAAAAGACCTCTTCCAGTTTTCTAGGCGTGTGTCCAGAAACTCCGTGTTCCCCTTCAGGGGCGCTAGGGTTCCCGGGGTTGAATTCAAGTTTCAGCCGGTGAATCAGGCCTCGTCTCGAGCTGAAACAATGTACTTCTCTGTCCTCTCGAGTGGCCAAGGCAAGCTCTTGAAACCTATTGTGTTAAAAGAAAGGCAATCAAGCCTTCTGTGGAGTTTTGAGAGAGGACTCGTGTCTGCTCTCTAGGCCCTGCAAGAAAAGAAGGGCCTCATGTGGTGATGTCAGTGGAATCTCATGGTGTTTTCTCGAGATGAGGCTGGACGTTTGACATTACTCTCGAGCTTCGACGGGGAACTCAGGGAGCCTCTCTTGTGTCTCCAGGGAAGTCCAGTCCCCATTGGACTAGCGAAGAGTGCCCGGAATGGCTCTCCATTATCGGCAGGGGAATCGGGCTTCAGGACGTGTTGAAGGGGGTATCTCAAGGTGTTTCTCGACTTGCTGTAAGAAAGCCTATATTGTCTGGGCTTGTGACGGTGATCTCTGGCAGGTTCACTTGGTTCCTATGAGAAGGGATAATACTGTGCACTTTAGAGGGTTGTCTTGGGATTCCCCTGGGTTCAGTGGCATGGAAGAGGGTCTTATGTGGAGGTGAGGAGGGACTCTCAGGCTTCTTCTTCTGTTCAGAAATCGATCTCGCATTCCTTGGGGGTTTTGAACAGTATGTTAGGCCTCACCTTTTGTGGAGGCGTGGAACGCCGCTTGCCTCTCGAGGTGTTCATGGGTTATCAGGCCACTTGTCGAGTTGTCCTTGGAACCTGAAGCTCTTTCAGGAGGATGCACCCCGGGTGTGAGTGCCACTTCATGTGGTGACTTCATCCTCTGGGTTCCATTGGAAAAGGGGCTCAGGATTCGGTATTTCTCTTGAGTGGATGGGGAAATCGGTGTCTTTCGGAATGTGGCACGAACCACGAGGGTTCCTCTGCAGTTACCAAGTGAGACCGACCTCCTCTTGAGATGGGACAGAAAGGTCGGTATCCCTTTCCAGACAAAGCAGTGGGACCGACCCTCATGTCAAGATCAAGCGGGAAGAAGGGGCTCAGAGGAAGTTGTGCTGGAACCTTGGTGTTCTTCTCCAATGAGACCCCTATGTTGGGCCATATTTGAAGTTTCCTCTAGGCTGACTAGTTCCGTTACGATGATCCAGTGGGTTCGTGGGATTTCTCTCTATAGGCTGCATCGGGAAATGGCTTCCTTTGGCGGTGACTGGGCAACCACGTGGTTATTATTGACTTAAGGCGGGATTCTCGAGTTGCCACCCAGAACTCAGGGAGCCACTCATGTGGCCCCAGGGAAGACCCATGTCCATTCCAAATGGCGTGGGAGAGCTGGGGATTGCTCTGGAGTCACTGCAGGCCAAAGAGACCTTTTCTACTTCTCTTAGCGTGTGTTCAGAAACTCTGTGTTCCCCTTCTGGGGCACTAGGGATCTCCTGGTTGCATTCAAGCTTCAGCAGGGGAGTCAGACATCGTCTCGTTTTGAAACGAAGAACCCCCTCTCCTCTCGAGTGCCCAAGGCTGGCTCTTGAAGCACATTGTGTTAAACAAAGGGAATCAAGCCTTCTGTGGAGCTTTGAAAGAGGACTAGGGGTTGCTCTCTAGGCCCTGCAGGAAAGAAGGGCCTCATATGTCGATGTCGGGGGTAATCTCATGGTGTTTTCTCGAGCTGCAACTCGACGTGTGGCGTTTCTCTTGAGCTACGACAGGGAATTCAGGGAGCCTCTCTTGTGTCCCCAGGGAAGTCCAGTCGCCACTTGAGCAGCGAGGACAGCCCGGGATGTCTCCCGAATCATGGCAGTGGAATCGGGCTTAAAAACGTGTGGAAGGGGGTATTACGAGGTGTTTCTCGAGTTGCTGTAAGAATTCCTAAGTTCCCTAAGTTTGTGTCGGTGACCTCTGGCAGTTTCCATTGGTGCCTATGAGAATGGGGAATACTGTGCAGTTGAGAGGGTTGTCTTGGGATTCCCCTGGGTTCAGTGCCATGGAAGAGGGCCACATGTGGTGTTGAGGCGGGAATCTCAGGCTTCCTCTCCTGTTCTGACATCGATCTCGGGGTCTTTGGGGGTTCTGATCAGGAAGTTAGGCCTCGCTTTGGGTGGAGGCACGGAACTCCGCTTTCATCTCGAGGTGTTCATGGAGTGTCAGGACCCTTGTCGAGTTGTCCTTCGAAACAGAGGCAATTTCGGGAGGATGCACCCAGTGTCAGTGCTCCTTGGTGTGGTGACTTCATCCTCGGGGTTCCATTGGAAAAGGTGGGCAGGTATTGGGACTTCTCTGGAGTTGACGGGGAAATAGGTGTCTTTCGGAATGTGGCACGAACCAAGAGGCTTCTTCTCGAGTTTCCAAGTGAGAAAGGCCTCCTACTGAGGTTTGATGGAAGGTCGGGTGCCTTTTCAGGCATAGCAGCGGTATTGACCCTCATGTCGAGATCAGGAGGGAAGAAAGGGCTCAGAGAAAGTTGTGCCAGGAACCTCATTGTTCCTCTCCACTGAGACCGGTATGTTGGGCCACATTTGCTATTTCCTCAAGGCTGTCTATTTCCGTTTCGATAATCCAATGGGTTCGTTGGATTTCTCTCAACTCGGTGCAGCGGGACATGGCCTCCTCTGGCGTTTACTGGGCAACCACGTGGTTATTCTCGACTTACGGCGGGATTCTTGAGTTACTACCTGGAACTCAGCGAGCCTCTCCTGTCGCCATATGGAAGAGCAATCTCCATTCCAAATGGCATGGGAAAGCTGGGGATTGCTCTCCAGGCCCTGCAGGGCAAAGAGACATCTTCTAGTATTCTAGGCGTGTGTCCAGAAACTCCATGTTCCGCTTCAGGGGTGCTAGGTATCTCGTGGGTTCATTCAAGCTTCAGCCGTGAAGTCTGGCCACGTTTCAATGTGAAACAAAAACTCCTCTCTCCCCTCGAGTCGACAAGGCTAGCTCTTGAAGCCGATTGTTTAATAAAAGTAAAAGGCTATCAAGCCTTCTGTGGAGTTTTGAGAGTGGACTTGGGGTTTCTCTCTAGGCCATGGAGGTAAAGAACGGCCTCATGTGGCAATGTCCGGGGAATCTCAAGGTATTTTCTGGAGCTGTGTCTTGACGTGTGGTGTTTCTCTCGAGGTATGACGGGGAACTCATGGAGCCTCTCTTCTGTCCCCAGGGAATTCCAGTGCCCATTGTAGTACCGAGGACCGCCCAGGATGTCTCTCTAGTGACGGCAGGGCTATCGGGCTTCAAGAAGTTTTGATGGGGATATCCGAGGTGTTTCTCGAGTTTCTGTAAGAATCCCTAGGTTCCCTGGGCCTGTGACAGTGACCTCTGGCAGCTTCCCTTGGTGCCTATGAGAATGGGCAATACTGTGCAGTTGAGAGGGTTGTCTTGGAATACCACTAGGTTCAGTGCCATGGAAGAGGGCCACATCTGGAGGTGAGGCAGGAATCTCAGGCTTCCTCTCCTGTTCTGACATCGATCTCCGGGTTTTGGGGGGTTCTGAACAGGGATTTAGCACTCGCCTTGTGTGGACCCACGGAACTCCTCTATCCTCTCGAGGTGTTCATGGAGTGTCAGGCCCCTTATCGAGTTGTCCTTGGAACCAGCGGCTCTTTCGGGAGGATGCACCCAGTGTGTCAGTGCTCCTTCGTTTGGTGACTTCATCCTCGGTGTTCCATTGGAAAAGGTGGGCAGGTATTGGGACTTCTCTTGAGTTGACGGGAAACTCGGTGTCTTTCGGAATGTGGCACGAACCACGAGGCTTCCTCTCGAGTTTCCAAGTGAGAAGGGCCTCCTGCTGAGGTTTGGTGGAAGGTCGGGATACCTTTCCAGGAATAACGTGGGGATTGACAATCATGTCGAGATCAGGAGGGAAGAAGGGGCTCAGAAGAAGATGTGCCAGGTACCTCGGTGTTCCTCTACAAAGAGACCGATATGTTGGGCCACATATGCTGTTTCCTCAAGGCTGTCTGTTTCCGTTTCGATGATCCAATGGGTTCGTGGTATTTTTCTCAACTCGGTGCAGTGGGACATGGCCTCCTCCGGCGATGACTGGGCAACCACGTGGTTATTCTCGACTTACGGCGGGATTCTCGAGTTACGACCTGGAACTCAGCGAGCCGCTCGTGTAGTCCCAGGGAAGATCAATCTCCATTCCAAATGGCGTGGGAGAGCTGGGGAATGTTCTCGAGTCGCTGCAGGGCAAAAAGACCTCTTCTAGTCTTCTGGCGTGTGTGCAGAAACTCCGTGTTCCCCTTCAGGTGCGCTAGGGTTCCCGGGGGTTGCATTCAAGTTTCAGCCGGGGAATCAGGCCTCGTCCCCAGTTGAAACAAAGTACTTCTCTGTCCTCTCTAGTGGCCAAGGCAAGCTCTTAAAACGCATTGTTTTCAAAGAAAGGCAATGAAGCCTTCTGTGGAGTTTTGAAAGAGGACTCGTGTCTGCTCTCTAGGCCCTGCAGGAAAAGAAGGGCCTCATGTGGTGATGTCAGTGGAATCTCATGGTGTTTTCTCGAGATGTGGCTCGACGTTTGGCATTTCTCTCGAGCTTCGAAGGGGACCTCAGGGAGCCTCTCTTGTGTCCCCAGGGAAGTCCAGTCCCCATTGGAGAAGGGAAGAGTGCTCGGGATGGCTCTCCATTCACGGCAGGGGTATCGGGCTTCAGGACGTGTTGAAGGGGGTATCTCAAGGCGTTTCTCGAGTTGCTGTAAGAAAGTCTAGGTTGTCTTGGCTTGTGACAGTGACCTCTGGCAGCTTATCTTGGTGCCTATGAGAAGGGATAATACTGTGCACTTGAGATGGTTGTCTTGGGATTCACCTGGGTTCAGTGCTGTGGAAGAGGGTCTCACGTTGGGGTGAGTCGGGAATCTCAGGCTTCTTCTTCTGTTCAGAAATCGATCTCGGAGTCTTTGGGGGTTTTGAACAGAATGTTAGGCCTCACCTTGTGTGGAGGCATGGAACGCCGCTTGCCTCTCGAGGTGTTAACGGGGTATCAGGCCACTTGTCGAGTTGTCCTTGGAACCAGAGGCTCTTTCGGGAGGATACACCCCGGGTGTGAGTGCCCCTTCTTGTGGTTACTTCATCCTCTGGGTTCCATTGGAAAAGGTGCTCAGGCATCGGTATTTCTCTGGAGTGGACGGGGAAATCGGTGTCTTTGGGAATGTGGCACGAACCACGAGGGTTCCTCTGCAGTTACCAAGTGAGACCGACCTCCTCCTGAGATGGGACAGGAACGTCGGTATCCCTTTCCAGACAAAACAGTGGGACCGACCCTCATGTCAAGATCAAGCGGGAAGAAGGGGCTCAGAGGAAGTTGTGCTGGAACCTTGGTGTTCTTCTCCAATGAGACCCCTAAGTTGGGCCATATTTGAAGTTTCCTCTAGGCTGACTAGTTCCGTTACAATGATCCAGTGGGTTCGTGGGATTTCTCTCTATAGGCTGCATCGGGAAATGGCTTCCTTTGGCGGTGACTGGGCAACCACGTGCTTATTATTGACTTATGGCAGGATTCTCGAGTTGCCACCCAGAACTCAGGGAGCCACAAATGTGGCCCCAGGGAAGACCCATGTCCATTCCAAATGGCGTGGGAGAGCTGGGGATTGCTCTGGAGTCGCTGCAGGCCAAAGAGAACTCGTCTACTTCTCTTAGCGTGTGTTCAGAAACTCTGTGTTCCCCTTCTGGGGCACTAGGGATCTCCTGGTTGCATTCAAGCTTCAGCAGGGGAGTCAGACATCGTCTCGTTTTGAAACGAAGAACCCCCTCTCCTCTCGAGTGGCCAAGGCTGGCTCTTGAAGCCCATTGTGTTAAACAAAGGGAATCAAGCCTTCTGTGGAGTTTTGAGAGAGGACTCGGGGTTTCTCTCTAGGCACTGCAGGAAAAGAAGGGCCTCATATGTCGATGTTGGGGGTAATGTTATGGTGTTTTCTCGAGCTGCAACTCGACGTGTGGCGTTTCTTTCGAGCTACGACGGGGAGCTCAGGGAGCTTCTCTTGTGTCCCCAGTGAAGTCCAGTCCCCACTCGAGCAGCGAGGACGGCCCGGGATGTCTCCCGATTCATGGCAGTGGAATCGAGCTTCAAGACGTGTTGAAGGGGGTATCTCGAGGTGTTTCTCGAGTTGCTGTAAGAATCCCTAGGTTCCCTAAGATTGTGTCGGTGACCTCTGGCAGTTTCCCTTGGTTCCTATGAGAATGGGGAATACTGTGCAGTTGAGAGGGTTGTCTTGGGATTCCCCTGGGTTCAGCGCCATGGAAGAGGGCCACATGTGGTGTTGAGGCGTGAATCTCAGGCTTCCTCTCCTGTTCTGACATCGATCTCGGGGTCTTCGGGGGTTCTGAACAGGGAGTTAGGCGTCGCCTTGTGTGGAGGCATGGAAATCCGCTTTCTTCACGAGGTGTTCATGGAGTGTCAGGCCACTTGCCGAGTTGTCCTTCGAACCAGAGGCAATTTCGAGAGGATGCACCCAGTGTCAGTGCTCCTTGGTGTGGTGACTTCATCTTCGGGTTTCCATTGGAAAAGGTGCATAGGCATTGGTACTTCTCTGGAGTTGACGGGGAAATCGGTGTCTTTCGGAATGTGGCACGAACCACGAGGCTTCCTCTAGAGTTTCCAAGTGAGAAGGTCCTCCTTCTGAGGTTTGATGGAAGGTCGGGCCCCTTTCCAGGCATAGCAGGTGTATTGACCCTCATGTCGAGATCAGGAGGGAAGAAAGGGCTCAGAGAAAGTTCTGCCAGGAACCTCAGTGTTCCTCTCCACTGAGACCGGTATGTTGGGCCACATTTGCTATTTCCTCAAGGCTGTCTCTTTGCGTTTCGATAATCCAATGGATTCGTTGTATTTCTCTCAACTCGGTGCAACGGGACATGGCCTCCTCTGGCGTTTACTGGGCAACCACGTGGTTATTCTCGACTTACGGCTGGATTCTCGAGTTATGACCCGGAACTCAGCGAGCCTCTCCTGCCACCCTATGGAAGACCAATCTCCATTCCAAATGGCATGGGAAAGCTGGGAATTGCTCTCCAGTCCGTGCAGGGCAAAGAGACCTCTTCTAGTCTTCTAGACGTTTGTCCAGAAACTCCATGTTCCGCTTCAGGTGCGCTAGGTATCTCGTGGGTTCATTCAAGCTTCAGCCATGGAGTCTGGCCACGTTTTTAGTTGAAACAAAGAACTCCTCTCTCCTCTCGAGTCGACAAGGCTAGCTCTTGAAGCCGATTGTTTAATAAAAGTAAAAGGCAATCAAGCCTTCTGTGGAGTTTTGAGAGTTGACTCGGGGTTTCTCTTCAGGACATCGAGGAAAAGAACGGCCTCATGTGGCGATGTCCGGGGAATCTCAAGGTGTTTTCTGGAGCTTAGTCTCGACCTGTGGTGTTTCTCTCGAGGGATGACGGGGAACACAGGGAGCCTCTCTTCTGTCCCCAGGGAATTCCAGTGCCCATTGTAGTAGCGAGGACGGCCCAGGATGTCTCTCTTGTCACGGCAGGGCTATCGGGCTTCAAGAAGTGTTGAAGGGGATATCCGAGGTGTTTCTCGAGTTGCTGTAAGAATCCCTAGATTCCCTGGGCCTGTGACAGTGACCTCTGGCAACTTCCCTTGATGCCTATGAGAATGGGCAATACTGTGCAGTTGAGAGGGTTGTCTTGGTATTCCACTGGGTTCAGTGCCATGGAAGAGGGCCACATCTGGAGGTGAGGCTGGAATTTCAGGCTTCCTCTCCTGTTCTGACATCGATCTCCGGGTCTTTGTGGGTTCTGAACAGGAAGTTAGGCGTCGCCTTGTGTGGAGCCATGGAACTCCACTCTCCTCTCGAAGTGTTCATGGAGTGTCAGGCCCCTTGTCGAGTTGTCCTTGGAACCAGAGGCTCTTTCGGGAGGATGCACCCAGTGTGTCAGTGCTCCTTCGTGTGGTGACTTCATCCTCGGTGTTCCATTGGAAAAGGTGGGAAGGCATTGGGAGTTCTCTTGAGTTGACAGGAAACTCGATGTCTTTCGGACGGTGGCATGAACCACGAGGCTTCCTCTCGAGTTTCCAAGTGATAAGGGCCTCCTGCTGAGGTTTGGTGGAAGGTCGGGATACCTTTCCAGGCATAGCGTGGGGATTGACAATCATGTCGAGATCAGGAGGGAAGAAGGGGCTCAGAAGAAGATGTGCCAGGTACCTCGATGTTCCTCTCCAAAGAGACCGGTATGTTGGGCCACATATGCTGTTTCCTCTAGGCTGTCTGATTCGTTTCGATGATCCAATGGGTTCGTGGTATTTTTCTCAACTCGGTACAGTGGGACATGGCCTCCTACGGCGATGACTGGGCAACCACGTGGTTATTCTCGACTTAAGGTGGGATTCTCGAGTTACGACCTGGAACTCAGCGAGCCGCTCGTGTAGCCCCAGGGAAGATCAATCTCCATTCCAAATGGCGTGGGAGAGCTGGCGAATGTTGTCGAGTCGCTGCAGGGCAAAAAGACCTCTTCTAGTCTTCTAGGCGTGTGTCCAGAAACGCCGTGTTCCCCTTCAGGTGCGCTAGGGTTCCCGGGGTTGCATTCAAGTTTCAGCCGGGGATTCAGGCCTCGTCTCGAGTTGAAACAATGTACTCCTCTGTCCTCTCGAGTGGCCAAGGCAAGTTCTTAAAACCCATTGTTTTCAAAGAAAGGCAATCAAGCCTTCTGTGGAGTTTTGAGAGAGGACTCGTGTCTGCTCTCTAGGCCCTGCAGGAAAAGAAGGGCCTAATGTGGTGATATCAGTGGAATCTCATGGTGTTTTCTCGAAATGCGGCTGGAAGTTTGGCATTTCTCTCGAGCTTCGACGGGGACCTCAGGGAGCCTCTCTTGTGTCCCCAGGGAAGTCCAGTCCCCATTGAAGAAGCGAAGAGTGCCCGGGATGCCTCTCCATTCACGGCAGGTGTATCGGGCTTCAGGACGTGTTGAAGGGGGTATCTCAAGGCGTTTCTCGAGTTGCTGTAAGAAAGCGTAGGTTGTCTTGGCTTATGACGGTGACCTCTGGCAGCTTACCTTGGTGTCTATGAGAAGGGATAATACTGTACACTTGAGATGGTTGTCTTGAGATTCACCTGGGTTCAGTGCCATGGAAGAGGGTCTCATGTTGGGGTGAAGCGGGAATCTCAGGCTTCTTCTTCTGTTCAGAAATCGATCTCGGAGTCTTTGGGGGTTTTGAACAGAATGTTAGGCCTCACCTTGTGTGGAGGCATGGAACGCCACTTGCCTCTCGAGGTGATCACGGGGTGTCAGGCCACTTGTCGAGTTGTCCTTGGAACCAGAGGCTCTTTCGGGAGGATACACCCCGGGTGTGAGGGCCCCTTCTTGTGGTGACTTCATCCTCTGGGTTCCATTGGAAAAGGTGCTCAGTCATCGGTATTTCTCTTGAGTGGACGGGTAAATCGTTGTCTTTCGGAATGTGACAAGAACCACGAGGGTTCCTCTGCAGTTACCAAGTGGGACCGGCCTCCTCCTGAGATGGGACAGGAAGGTCGGTATCCCTTTCCAGACAAAGCACTGGGACCGACCCTCATGTCAAGATCAAGCGGGAAGAAGGGGCTCAGAGGAAGTTGTGCTGGAACCTTGGTGTTCTTCTCCAATGAGACCCCTAAGTTGGGCCATATTTGAAGTTTCCTCTAGGCTGACTAGTTCCGTTACGATGATCCAGTGGGTTCGTGGGATTTCTCTCTATAGGCTGCATCGGGAAATGGCTTCCTTTGGCGGTGACTGGGCAACCACGTGGTTATTATTGACTTACGGCAGGGATTCTCGTGTTGCCACCCCGAACTCATGGAGCCACACATGTGGCCCCAGGGAAGACCCATGTCCATTCCAAATGGCGTGGGAGAGCTGGGGATTGCTCTGGAGTCGCTGCAGGCCAAAGAGACCATTTCTACTCTTAGTGTGTGTTCAGAAACTCTGTGTTCCCCTTCTGGGGCACTAGGAATCTCCTAGTTGCATTCAAGCTTCAGCAGGGAAGTCAGACATCGTCTCGTTTTGAAACGAAGAACCTCCTCTCCTCTCGAGTGGCCAAGACTGGCTCTTGAAGCAAATTGTGTTAAACAAAGGGAATCAAGCCTTCTGTGGAGTTTTGAGAGAGGACTCGGGGTTTCTCTCTAGGCACTGCAGGAAAAGAAGGGCCTCATATGTCGATGTCGGGGGTAATGTCATGGTGTTTTCTCGAGCTGCAACTCGACGTGTGGCGTTTCTCTCGAGCTACGACGGGGTGCTCAGGGAGCCTCTCTTGTGTCCCCAGGGAAGTCCAGTCCCCACTCGAGCAGCGAGGATGGCCAGGGATGTCTCCCGATTCATGGCAGTGGAATCGGGCTTCAAGACGTGTTGAACGGGGTATCTCGAGGTGTTTCTCGAGTTGCTGTAAGAATCCCTAGGTTCCCTAAGCTTGTGTCGGTGACCTCTGGCAGTTTCCCTTGGTGCCTATGAGAATGGGGAATAATGTGCAGTTGAGAGGGTTGTCTTCGGATTCCCCTGGGTTCAGCGCCATGGAAGAGGGCCACATATGGTGTTGAGGCGGGAATCTCAGGCTTCCTCGTCTGTTCTGACATCGATCTCGGGGTCTTCGGGGGTTCTGAATAGGCTATTTCAGGAGGATGCACCCAGTGTGTCAGTGCTTCTTCGAGTGGTGACTTCATCCTCGGTGTTCCATTGGAAAAGGTGGGCAGGAATTGGAAGTTCTCTTGAGTTGACAGGAAATTTTGTGTCTTTCGTAATGTGGCACGAACCACAAGGCTTCCTCTCGAGTTTCCAAGTGAGAAGGGCCTCCTGCTGAGGTTTGATGGAAGGTCGGTCCCTTTCCAGGCATAGCAGGTGTATTGACCCTCATGTCGAGATCAGGAGGGAAGAAAGGGCTCAGAAGAAGATGTGCCAGGGAACCCTAGCGCACCTTAAGGGGAACACGGAATTTCTGGACACACGCCTAGAAGACTAGAAGAGGTCTTTTTGCCCTGCAGCTACTCGAGAACATTCTCCAGCTCTTCCACGCCATTTGTAATGGAGATTGATCTTCCCTGGGGCTACACGAGCGGCTTTCTGAGTTCCAGGTCGTAACTCGAGAATCCAGCCCTACGTCGAGAATAACCACGTGGTTGCCAAGTCATCGCCGGAGGAGGCCATGTCCCACTGCACCGAGTTGAGAGAAATACCACGAACCCATTGGATCATCGAAACGAAAACAGACAGCCTTGAAGAAACAGCATATGTGGCTCAACATACCGGTCTCTTTGGAGAGGAACATCGAGGTACCTGGCACATCTTCTTCTGAGCCCCTTCTTCCCTCCTGATCTCGACATGATTGTCAATCCCCACGCTATGCCTGGAAAGGTATCCCGACCTTCCACCAAACCTCAGCAGGAGGTCCTTCTCACTTGGAAACTCGAGAGGAATCCTCGTCGTTCGTGCCACATTCCGAAAGACACCGAGTTTCCTGTCAACTCAAGACAACTCCCAATGCCTGCCCACCTTTTCCAATGGAACACCGAGGATGAAGTCACCACACGAAGGAGCACTGACACACTGGGTGCATCCTCCCGAAAGAGCCTCTGGTTCCAAGGACAACTCAACAAGGGGCCTGACACTCCATGAACACCTCGAGAGGAGAGTGGAGTTCCGTGGCTCCACACAAGGCGAGGCCTAACTCCCTGTTCAGAACCCCCAAAGACCCGGAGATCGATGTCAGAACAGGAGAGGAAGCCTGAGATTCCCGCCTCACCTCCAGATGTGGCCTTCTTCCATGGCACTGAACCCAGTGGAATCCCAAGACAACCCTCTCAACTGCACAGTATTGCCCATTCTCATAGGCACCAAGGGAAGCTGCCAGAGGTCACTGTCACAGGCCCAGGGAACCTAGGGATTCTTACAGCAACTCGAGAAACACCTCGGATATCCCCTTCAACACTTCTTGAAGCCCGATAGCCCTGCCGTGACTAGAGAGACATCCTGGGCCGTCCTCGCTACTACAATGGGCACTGGAATTCCCTGGGGACAGAAGAGAGGCTCCCTGTGTTCCCCGTCATACCTCGAGAGATACACCACACGTCGAGACGCAGCTCCAGAAAACACCTTGAGATTCTCCGGACATTGCCACATGAGGTCGTTCTTTTCCTCCATGGCCTGGAGAGAATCCCCGAGTCCACTCTCAAAACTTCACAGGAAGCTTGATTGCCTTTTACTTTTATTCAACAATCGGCTTCAAGAGCTAGCCTTGTCGACTCGAGAGGAGAGAAGAGTTCTTTGTTTCAACTGGAAACGTGGCCAGACTCCACGCCTGAAGCTTGAATGAACCCACGAGATACCTAGCGCACCTGAAGCGGAATATGGAGTTTCTGGACAAACGTCTAGAAGACTAGAAGAGGTCTCTTTGCCCTGCAGGGCTGGTATGCAATCCTCAGCTTTCCCATGCCATTTGGAATGGAGATTGGTCTTCCATAGGGTGGCAGGAGAGGCTCGCTGAGTTCCGGGTCGTAACTCGAGAATCCCGCCGTAAGTCGAGAATAACCACGTGGTTGCCCAGTAAACGCCAGAGGAGGCCATGTCCCGCTGCACCGAGGTGGGAGAAATACCACGAATCCATTGGATTATCGAAACGCAAAGAGACAGCCTTGAGGAAATAGCAAATGTGTCCCAACATACCGGTCTCAGTGGAGAGGAACACTGAGGTTCCTGGCAGAACTTTCTCTGAGCCCTTTCTTCCCTCCTGATCTCGACATGAGGGTTAATACCCCTGCTATGCCTGGAAAGGGACCCGATCTTCCATCAAATCTCAGCAGGAGGCCCTTCTCACTTGGAAACTCGAGAGGAAGCCTCGTGGTTCGTGCCACATTCCGAAAGACACCGATTTCCCCGTCAACTCCAGAGAAGTCCCAAGGCTTGTGCACCGTTTCCAATGGAACCCCGAGGATGAAGTCACCACACCAAGGGGCACTGACACTGGGTGCATTCTTTCGAAATTGCCTCTGGTTCGAAGGACACCTCGACAAGTGGCCTGACACTCCATGAACACCTCGTGAAGAAAGCGGAGTTCCATGCCTCCCCACAAGGCGACGCCTAACTCCCTGTTCAGAACCCCCGAAGACCCCGAGATCGATTTCAGAACATGAGAGGAAGTCTGAGATTCACGCCTCAATACCACATGTGGCCCTCTTCCATGGCGCTGAACCCAGGGGAATCCCAAGACAACCCTCTCAACTGCACAGGATTTCCCATTCTCATAGGCACCAAGGGAAACTGCCAGAGGTAACCGACACAAACTTAGGGAACCTAGGGATTCTTACAGCAACTCGAGAAACACCTCGAGATACCCCCTTCAACACGTTATGAAGCCCGATTCCACTGCCATGAATCGGGAGACCTCCCGGGCCATCCTCGCTGCTCGAGTGGGGACTGGACTTCCCTGGGGACACAAGAGAGGCTCCCTGAGCACCCCGCCGTAGCTCGAGAGAAACGCCACACGTCGAGTTGCAGCTCGAGAAAACACCATGACATTACCCCCGACATCGACATATGAGGCCCTTCTTTTCCTGCAGTGCCTAGAGAGAAACCCCGAGTCCTCTCTCAAAACTCCACAGAAGGCTTGATTCCCTTTGTTTAACACAATGGGCTTCAAGAGCCAGCCTTGGCCACTCGAGAGGAGAGGGGGTTCTTCGTTTCAAAACGAGACGATGTCTGACTCCCCTGCTGAAGCTTGAATGCAACCAGAAGATCCCTAGTGCCCCAGAAGGGGAACACAGAGTTTCTAACACACGCTAATAGAAGTAGACGAGTTCTCTTTGGCCTGCAGCGACTCCAGAGCAATCCCCAGCTCTCCCACACCATTTGGAATGGACATGGGTCTTTCCTGGGGCCACATGAGTGGCTCCCTGATTTCTGGGTGGCAATTCGAGAATCCCGCCGTAAGTCAATAATAACCACGTGGTTGCCTAGTCACCGCCAAAGGAAGCCATTTCCCAATGCAGCCTACAGAGAGAAATCCCACGAACCCACTGGATCATCGTAACGGAACTAGTCAGCCTAGAGGAAACTTCAAATATGGCCCAACATAGGGGTCTCATTCGAGAAGAACACCAAGGTTCCAGCACAACTTCCTCTGAGCCCCTTCTTCCCGCTTGATCTTGACATGAGGGTCGGTCACACTGCTTTGTCTGGAAAGGGATACCGACCTTCCTGTCCCATCTCAGGAGGAGGCCGGTCTCACTTGGTAACTGCAGAGGAACCCTCGTGGTTCGTGCCACATTCCCAAGGACACCGATTTACCCGTCCACTCAAGAGAAATACCAATGCCTGAACACCTTTTCCAATGGAACCCAGAGGATGAAGTAACCACAAGAAGGGGCACTCAAACCCGGGGTTTATCCTCCCCAAAGAGCCTCTGGTTCCAAGGATAACTCGACATGTGGCCTGATACCCCATGAACACCTCAAGAGGCAAGCGGCGTTCCATGCCTCCACACAAGGTGAGGCCTAACATTCTGTTCAAAACCCCCAAAGACTCCGAGATTGATTTCTGAACAGAAGAAGAAGCCTGAGATTCCCGCCTCACCCCAACATGAGACCCTTTTCCATGGCACTGAACCCAGGTGAATCCCAAGACAACCATCTCAAGTGTACAGTATTATCCCTTCTCATAGGCACCAAGGGAAGCTGCCAGAGGTCACCGTCACAAGCCCAGACAACCTAGGCTTCCTTACAGCAACTCGAGAAACGCCTTGAGATACCCCCTTCAACACGTCCTGAAGCCCGATACCCCTACCGTGAATGGAGAGCCATCCCGGGCACTCTTTGCTTCTCCAATGGGGACTGGACTTCCCTGGGGACACAAGAGAGGCTCCCTGAGGTCCCCGTCGAAGATCGAGAGAAATGCCAAAAGTCGAGCCGCATCTCGAGAAAACACCATGAGATTCCACTGACAACACCACATGAGGCCCTTCTTTTCCTGCAGGGCCTAGAGAGCAGACATGAGTCCTCTTTCAAAACTCCACAGAAGGCTTGATTGCCTTTCTTTGAAAACAATGGGTTTCAAGAGCTTGTCTTGGCCACTCGAGAGGAGAGAGGGAGTACTTTGTTTCAACTCAAGACAAGGCCTGATTCCCCGTCTGAAACTTGAATGCAACCCCGGGAAGCCTACCCCCCTGAAGGGGAACATGGAGTTTCTGAACACACGCCTAGAAGACTAGAAGAGGTCTTTTTGCCCTGCAGCGACTCGAGAGCATTCCCTAGCTCTCCCACGCCATTTGGAATGGAGATTGATCTTCCCTGGGGCTACACGAGCGGCTCGCTGAGTTCCAGGTCGTAACTCGAGAATCCCACCGTAAGTCGAGAATAACCACGTGGTTGCCCAGTCATCGCCGGAGGAGGCCATGTCCCCCTGCACCGAGTTGAGATAAATACCACGAACCCATTGGATCATCGATACGGAAACAGACAGCCTTGAGGAAACAGCATATGTGGCCCAACATACCAGTCTCCTTGGAGAGGAACAACGAGGTACCTGGCACATCTTCTTCTGAGCCCCTTCTTTCCTCCTGATCTCGACATGAGTGTCAATCCCCCCATTATTCCTGGAAAGGTATCCCGACCTTCCACCAAACCTCAGCAGGAGGCCCTTCTCACTTGGAAACTCGAGAGCAAGCCTCGTGGTTCGTGCCACATTCCGAAAGACACCGAGTTTCCCGTCAACTCAAGAGAAGTCCCAATACCTGCCTACCTTTTCCAGTGGAACACCGAGGATTAAGTCACCATAAGAAGGAGCACTGACACACTGGGTGCATCCTCCTGAAAGAGCCGCTGCTTCCAAGGTCAACTCGACAAGGGGCCTGACACTCCATGAACACCTCGAGAGGATAGAGGAGTTCCGTGGCTCTCCACAAGGCGAGGGCTAAATCCCTCTTCAGAACCCCCAAAGACCCGGAGATCGATGTCAGAACAGGAGAGGAAGCCTGAGATTCCCGCCTCACCTCCAGATGTGATCCTCTTCCATGGCACTGAACCTAGTGGAATCCCAAGACAACCCTCTCAACTGCACAGTATTGCCCATTCTCATAGGCACCAAGGGAAGCTGCCAGAGGTCACTGTCACAGGCCCAGGGAACCTAGGGATTCTTACAGCAACTCGAGAAACACCTCGGATATCCCCTTCAACACTTCTTGAAGCCCGATAGCCCTGCCGTGACTAGAGAGACATCCTGGGCCATCCTCGCTACTACAATGGGCACTGGAATTCCCTGGGGACAGAAGAAAGGCTTCCTGAGTTCCCCGTCATACCTCTAGAGAAACACAAAACGTCGAGACGCAGCTCCAGAAAACACCTTGAGATTCCTTGTACATCGCCACATGAGGTGTTCTTTTCCTCCATGGCCTAGAGAGAAACCCCGAGTCCACTCTCAAAACTCCACAGAAGGCTTGATTGCCTTTTACTTTTTTATAACAACCATCTTCAAGAGCTAGAATTGTTGACTCGAGAGGAGCGAGGAGTTCTTTGTTTCAACTAGAAACGTGGCCAGACTCCACGGCTGAAGCTTGAATGAACCCACGAGACACCTAGTGCCCCTGAAGCGGAACATGGAGTTTCTGGACACACGTCTAGAAGATTAGAAGAGGTCTCTTTGCCCTGCAGGGCCTGGAAAGCAATCCCCAGCTTTCCCATGCCATTTGGAATGGAGATTGCTCTTCCATATGGCGACAGGAGAGGCTCGCTGAGTTCCAGGTAGTAACTCAAGAATCCCGTCGTAAGTCGAGAATAACCACGTGGTTGCCCAATAAACGCCAGAGGAGGCCATGTCCCGCTGCACCGAGTTGAGAGAAATACAACGAACACATTGGATTATCGAAACGGAAATAGACAGCCTTGAGGAAATAGCAAATGTGGCCCAACATACCGGTCTCAGTGGAGAGGAACAACGAGGGTCCTGGCACAACTTTCTCTGAGCCCTTTCTTCCCTCCTGATCTCGACATAAGGGTCAATACACCTGCTATGCCAGAAAAGGCACCCGACCTTCCATCAAACCTCAGTAGGAGGCCCTTCTCACTTGGAAACTCGAGAGGAAGCCTCTTGGTTCGTGCCACATTCCGAAAGACACCTATTTCCCCGTTAACTCCAGAGAAGTCCCAATACCTGCCAACCTTTTCCAATGGAACCCCGATGTTGAAGTCACCACACCAAGGAGCACTGACACTGGGTGCATTCTCCCGAAATTGCCTCTGGTTCGAAGGACAACTTGACAAGGGGCCTGACACTCCATGAACACCTCGAGAAGAAAGCGGATTTCCATGCCTCCACACAAGGCCACGCCTAACTTCCTGATCAGAACCCCCAAAGACCCCGAGATCGATGTCAGAACAGGAGAGGAAGCCTGAGATTCCCGCCTCAACACCACATGTGGCCCTCTTCCATGGCACTGAACCCAGGGGAATCCCAAGAAAACGCTCTCAACTGCACAGTATTCCCCATTCTCATAGGCACCAAGGGAAACTGCCAGAGGTCACCGACACAAGCTTAGGGAACTTTCGGATTCTTACAGCAACTCGAGAAACACCTCGTGATACCCGCTTCAACACGTCTTGAAGCCCGATTCCACTGCCATGAATC
>CAKXYN010000749.1:0-18281 GCA_935064755.1 Tragelaphus eurycerus | reverse complement strand
TAAGACGCTCAGTCATGTCCGACTTTTGCGACCCCATGAACCGCAGCAGGCCAGACCTCCCTGTCCATCACCAACTCCCGGAGTTCACTCAGACTCACATTCATCGAGGCAGTGATACCATCCAGCCATCTCATCCTCTGTCGTCCCCTTCTCCTCTTGCCCCCAATCCCTCCTGGCATCAGAGTCTTCTCCAATGAGTCAACTTTTCGCATGAGGTGGCCAAAATACTGGAGTTTCAGCTTTAGCATCATTCCTTCCAAAGAAATCCCAGGATTGATCTACTTCAGAATGGACTGGTTGGATCTCCTTGTACTCCAAGGGACTCTCAAGAGTCTTCTCCAACACCACAGTTCAAAAGCATCAATTCTTTGGCGCTCAGCCTTCTTCACAGTCCAACTCTCACAACCATACATGACCACAGGAAAGACAATAGCCTTGACTAGGAGAACCTTTGTTGTCAAATAATAGCTCCGCTTTTCAATATGCTATCTAGGTTGGTCATAATTTTCCTTCCAAGGAGTAAGCGTCTTTTAATTTCATGGCTGCAGTCACCATCTGCAGTGATTTTAGAGCCCAGAAAAATAAAGTCTGACACTCTTTCCACTGTTTCTCCATCTATTCCCCATGTAGTGATGGGTCCAGATGCCATGATCTTCGTTTTTTGAATGTTGAGCTTTAAGCCAACGTTTTCACTCTCCACTTTCACTTTCATTAAGAGGCTTTTTAGTTCCTCTTCACTTTCTGCCATAAGGGTGGTGTCATCCGCATATCTGAGGTTATTGATATTTCTCCCAGCAATCTTGATTCCAACTTGTGTTTCTTCCAGTCCAGCATTTCTCATGATGTACTGTGCATATAAGTTAAATAAACATGGTGACAATATACAGCCTTGACGTACTACTTTTCCTATTTGGAACCAGTCTGTTGTTCCATGACCAGTTCTAACTGTTGCTTCCTGACCTGCATACAGATTTCTCAAGAGGTCTGACTCTTTGCTACCCCATTAATCGCAGCGTGCCAGGACTCACTGTCCCTCAGCAACTTTCAGAGTTCACTGAGACTCACGTCCGTGGAGTCAGTAATACCATACAGCCATCTCACCCTCTGTCGTCCCTTCCTCTCCTGCCCCCAACCCCTCCCAGATACAGAGTTTTATCCAATGAGTCAATCCTTCTCATGAGGTGTCCAAAGTACTGGAGTTTCAACTTTAGCATCAGTACTTCCAAAGAAATCTCAGGGCTCATCTCCTTCAGAATGGATTGGTTGGATCTCCTTGCAGTCCAAGGGACTCTCTAGAGTCTTCTCCAACACCACAGTTCAAAAGCATCAATTCTTCAGCATTCAGCCTTCTTCATAGTCAAACTCTCACATCCTTACATGACCACAGGAAAAATCATAGCCTTGACTAGAGGAACCTTTGTTGGCAAATAATAGCTCTGCTTTTGAATATGCTATCTAGGTTGGTCATATCTTTCCTTTCAAGCACTAAGCGTCTTTTAATTTCATGGCTGCAGTCCCCATCTGTAGTGATTTTGGAGAATGAAAATATAATCTCTGACACAGTTTACACTGTTTCCCTATCTATTTACCATGAAGGGAACGGATATCATGATCTTCTTTGTGTGAATGTAGAACTTTAAGCCAACTTTTTCACTATGTTCTTTCACATTCATCAAGCGGCTTTTTAGTTCTTCTTCACTTCCTACCAAAATGTTGGTGTCATCTGTATATCTGTGGGTATTGATATTTCTCCTGGCAATCTTGAATCCAGCTTGTGTTTCTTCCAGTCCAGGATTTCTCATGATGGACTCTGCATAGAAGTTTAATAAGCAGGGTGACAATCTACAGCCTTGACGTACTCCTTTTCCTATTTGGAACCAGTCTGTTGTTCCATGTCCAGTTCTAATCGTCACTTTCTGACTTGCTAATAAATTTATCAAGAGACAGATCAGGTGGTCTGGTATTCCCATCTTTTTCAGAATTTTCAAGACTTTATTGTGATTCATACAGTCAAAGGATTTGGCATAGTCAAAAAAGCAGAAATAGATGTTTTTCTTGAACTCTCTTGCTTTTTCTTTGATCCAAAGGATGTTGGCAATTTGATCTCTGGTTCCTCTGCCTTTTGCAAAACCAGATTGAGCATCAGTAAGTTCACGGTTCACCTATTGCTGAAGCCTGGCTTGGAGAATTTTGAGCATTAATTTACTAGCTTTTGAGATGAGTGCAATTGTTTGGTAGTATGAGCATTCTTTAGCATTGCCTTTCTTTGGGATTGGAATGAAAACGGACCATTTCCAATCCTTTGTCCACTGATGTGTTTTCCAAATTTGCTGGCATATTGAGTGCAGCACTTTCACAGCATCATCTTTCACGATTGGAATAGCTCAACTGGACTTCCATCACATCCACTAGCTTTATTCGTAGTGATGCTTTCTAAGGCCCACTTGACTTCACATTCCAGGATGTCTGGCTCTACGTCAGTAATCACACCATCGTGATTATGTGGGTCGTGTATAAATTTTTGTACATATTTTCTGTGCATTCTTGTAATCTCTTCTTAATATTTTTGGCTTCTGTTATCTCCATACAATTTCTGTCCTTTATAAAACCCATGTTGCCAAACATGAAGAAGCTTTATACAATCAGCAAAACCAAGACAAGGAGCTGACTGTGACTCAGACCATGAACTCCTTATTGCCAAATTCAGACAAAATTGAAGAAAGTAGGGAAAACTACTAGACAATTCTGGTATGACCTAAATCAAATCCCTTATAATTATACAGTGGAAGTGAGAAATATATATAAGGGCCTAGATCTGATAGATAGAGTGCCTGATGAACTATGGAATCAGGTACGTGACATTGTACAGGAGACAGGGATCAAGACCATTCCCAAGGAAAGGAAATGCAAAAAAGTAAAATGGCTGTCTGGGGAGGCCTTACAAATAGCTGTAAAAAGAAGAGAAGGAAAAGCAAAGGAGAAAAGGAAAGATGTAAACATCTGAATGCAGATTTCCAAAGAATAGCAAGAAGAGATAAGAAAGCCTTCTTCAGCGATCAATGCAAAGAATTAGAGGAAAACAACAGAATGGGAAAGACTAGGGATCTCTTCAAGAAAATCAGAGATACCAAAGGAACATTTCATGTAAAGATGGGCTCGATAAAGGACAGAAATGCTATGGACATAACAAGCAGAAAATATTAAGAAGAGGTGGGGAGAATACACAGAAGAACTGTACAAAAATATCTTCACAACCCAGATAATCCTGATGGTGTGATAACTGACCTAGAGCCAGACATCCTGGAATGTGAAGTCAAGTGGACCTTAGAAAGAATCACTAGGAACAAAGCTAGTGGAGGTGATGGAATTCCAGTTGAGCTATTCCAAATCCTGAAAGATGAAGCTGTGAAAGTGCTGCACTCAATATGCTAGCAAATTTGGAAAACTCATCAGTGGCCAAAATATTGGAAAAGGTCAGTTTTCATCCCAATACCAAAGAAAGGCAATGCCAAAGAATGCTCAAACTATTGCACAATTGCACTCATCTCACATGCTACTAAAGTAATGTTCCAAATTCTCAAAGCGAGGCTTCAGCAATATGTGAACCATGAAATTCCTGATGTTCAAGCTGGTTTTAGAAAAGGCAGAGGAACCAGAGATCAAATTGCCAACATCCGCTGATCATGGAAAAAGCAAGAGACTTCCAGAAAAACATCTATTTCTGATTTATTGACTATGCCAAAGCCTTTGACTGTGTAGATCACAATAAACTATGGAGGATTCTGAAAGAGATGGGAATACCAGACCACCTGATCTGCCTCTTGAGAAATCTGTATGCAGGTCAGGAAGCAACAGTTACAACTGGTCATGGAACAACAGACTGGTTTCAAATAGGAAAAGGAGTATGTCAAGGCTGTATTTTAATCACCATGTTTACTTAACTTATATGCAGAGTACATCATGAGAAATGCTGGACTGGAAGAAACACAAGTTGGAATCAAGACTGTTGGGATAAATATCAATAACATCAGATATGCAGATGACACCACCCTTATGGCAGAAAGTGAACAGGAACTCAAATGCCTCTTAATGAACGTGGAAGGTGAGAGTGAAAATGTTGGCTTAAAGCTCAATATTCAGAAAATGAAGATCATAGCATCTGGTCCCATCACTACATGGGACCTAGATGGAGAAACAGTGTCAGACTTTTCTTTTCTGGGCTTCGAAATCACTGCAGATGGTGACTCAGTCATGAAATTAAAGTCGCTTACTCCTTAGAAAGAAAGTTATGACCAACCTAGATAGCATATACAGAAACAGAGACATCACTTTGCCAACAAAGGTTCGCCAAGTCAAGGCTATGGTCTTTCCTGTGGTCATGTTTGGATGTGAGAGATGGACTGTGAAGAAGGCTGAGCGCCAAAGAATTGATGCTTTTGGACTGTGGTGTTGGAGAAGACTCTTGAGAGTCCCTTTGACCGCAAGGAGATCCAACCAGTCCATTCTGAAGGATATCAGCCCTGGGATTTCTTTGCAAAGAATGATGCTAAAGCTGAAACTCTTGTATTTTGGCCACCTCA
The DNA here is from genome assembly GCA_935064755.1 of Tragelaphus eurycerus. Classification (NCBI taxonomy): domain Eukaryota; kingdom Metazoa; phylum Chordata; class Mammalia; order Artiodactyla; family Bovidae; genus Tragelaphus; species Tragelaphus eurycerus. The sequence goes on along the minus strand of CAKXYN010000749.1, from coordinate 13,701 downwards.
TGCGAAGAGTTGACTCATTGGAGAAGACTCTGATGCTGGGAGGTATTAGGGGCAGGAGGAAAAGGGCACGACAGAGGATGAGATGGCCGGATGGTATCACTGACTCGATGGATGTGAGTCTGAGTGACTTCCGGGAGTTGGTGATGGACAGGGCGGCCTGGCGTGCTGCAGTTCATCGGGTCTCAAAGAGTCTGACACGACTGAGTGACTGATTGATCTGATCTGATCTCTGATTTTCTTGAGGAGATCCCTAGTCTTTACCATTTTCTTGTTTTCCTTGATTTCTTTGCATTGATCCCTGAAGGTTTTCTTATCTCTTCTTTCTGTTCTTTGGAACTATGCATTCAGATAATTATATCTTTCCTTTTCTCCTTTGGTTTTCACTTTTCTTCTTTTCACAGCTATTTGTAAAATTTCCCCAGACAGCCATTTTGCTTTTTTGCATTTCTTTTCCATGGGAATCGTCTTGATTCCTATATCCTGTACAATGTCACGAACCACATTCCGTAGTTCATCAGGCACTCTATCTATCAGATCTCGGCTCTTACGTCTATTTCTCAATTCCGCTGTATATTCATAAGGGGTTTTACTTTGGTCATACCTGAATGGTCTTGTGATTTTTTTCTACTTTCTTCAATTTAAGTCTGAATTTGGCAATAAGGAGATCATGGTCTGAGCCACAGTCAGCTCCTGGTCTTGTTTTTGCTGACTGTGTACAGCCTCTCCATCTTTGGCTGCAAAGAATATAATCAATCTGATTTTGATGTTGACGATCTGGTGATGTCCATGTATAGAGGCTTTCCTTGTGTGGTTTGAAGAGGGTGTTTGCTATGACCACTGTATTTTCTTGGCAAAACTCTATTCGTCTTTGCCCTGCTTCATTTTGTATTCCAAGGCCAATTTTGCCTGTTACTCCAGATATTTCTTGACTTCCTACTTTTGCATTCCAGTTCCCTATAATGAAAAAGATTTCTTTTTTGGGATTTAGCTCTAAAAGATTTTGTAGTTCTTCATAGTTTCGTTGAAATTTAGCTTCTTCAGCGTTAGTTATTGCGGCATAGACTTGGATGACTGTGATATTTAATGGTTTGCCCTTCAAACGAAAAGAGATCATACTCTCGTTTTTAAGATTGCACTCAAGTATGGCATTTCAGACTCTTGTTGATCATGATGGCTACTCCGTTTCTTCTGAGGGATTCCTGCCCAGAGCAGCAGATACAATGGTTATCTGAGTTCAATTCTCCCATTCTACTCCATTTCAGTCCTCTCATTCCTGGAATGTCGACATTTACTCTTGCCGTCTCTTGTTTGACCACTTCAAATTTGCCTTGATTCATGGACCTGACTTTCCAGGGTCCTATGCAATATTGCTCTTTACAACATTGGAACTTGCTTCTTTCACCAGTCACATCCACAGGTGGGTATTCTTTTGCTTTGGATCCATCCCTTCATTGTTTCTCGAGTTATTTCTCCACTGATCTCTAGTAGTATGTAGAGCACCTACTGACCTGAGGAGTTTCACTTTCAGTATCCTATTATTTTGCCTGTTCATACTGTTCATGGGGCCTCAAGCAAAGAATACTGAAGTGGTTTGCCATTCCCTTCTCCAGTGTACCACATTCTATCAGATCTCTATTATACCTAACAGGAATTACAAGCCATTGCACTTTTTTATATACACATTCATGAACACACAGGTGTATATATGTCAAAATAAAATTTTATGCAAATTTATTTAGGTGGCCAAACTCATTGCTTCCTCCCAAGATCATAAATGAACTTTTTGGGAAGTCCTACATTACTTAATAACTTTCTGGCTGAACAATTCAGATTCTGTTCCTGAAAAGTTCTCCTTTAACCTATCTCATCATCCACTATTCTTCTGTAATAAGAGGTTTAGCTCATACTTATGAGGATGCCTTGAATCCATAAAATTGCACCTTTCATTTACTTAGAGATATTGTTCAAAGAATGCTGTTGCACTCCTCACATTGGACACAATTATATTTCATTTATTGTAATAAAAATATATTTATTTTAATTGGAGTCTAATTGCTTTACAATATTGTATTGGTTTTGCCATACCTAAACATGAATCTCCCACAGGCACACAGGTGTACATGTGTGCCCCTTCCTGAGCCCCCATGCCACCTCCCTCCTCATACGATCCCTCCTGGTTATCCCAGTGTAGCAGCCCCAAGCATCCTGTACCATTCATTGAACCTGGACTGACGGTTGATTGACATATGTCATTATACATGTTTCAGTGCCATTGCCCCAAATCATGTCACCCTGGCCCACTCCCAGAGTCCCAAAGACTGTTTTATACATCTGTCTTTTCTGCATTCTCGCATAGATGGTTATCATTATCATCTTTCTAAATTATATATATATATATGCTTTTATATATATATAACTATATATATATATATATGCTTATTCTATTGTTGATTTTCTTTTTGGCCAAGTTCATTCTGTATAAAAGGTTACAGTTTCATCCCTCATTAGAACTAACTGAAATGTAATCTTTATAATGACTGAGTAATACTCCATTGTGTATATATACCACTGGTTTCTTATCCATTCATCTGCTGGTGGACATCTAAGTTGCTTCCATGTCCTGGCTACTAGAAACAGTGCTCTGTTGAATATTGGGGTACATGTTTCTCTTTCAATTAGTGTTTCCTCGGTGTTTAGGCCCACCAGTGATATTGCTGGGTCCTATGGCAGTTCTATTTGAAGGTTTTATTTATTTATTTATTTTTTTAAGGTCTCTTCAAAGTGTTCTCCATAGTGGCTGTACTAGTTTTCATTCCCACCAGGAATGTAAAAGGGTTCCCTTTTATCCATACTTTATCCAGCATTTATTGCTTGTAGATATTTGGAGCACGGCCAATCTGATTGGCATACAATGGTACCTCATTGTGGTTTTGATTTTAATTTCTCTTATAATGAGTGATGTCAATCTTTTCATCGGTTTGTTAGCCATCTCTGTGTCTTCTTGGGAGAAATGTCTCTTTAGTTCTTTGACACATTTTTTCATTGGGTCCTTTTTTTTTTTTTTTCTTGAAGTGAGCTTCAGGAGTTGCTTGTATATTTTGACATTTACTCTTTGTCAGTTGCTTCACTTCATTTCAGTACAGTTGCTCAGTCGTGTCCGACTCTTTGAGACTCTATGAATCGCAGCACGCCAGGCCTCCCTGTCCATCTCCAAATTATGTGGATCATTCAGACTCACATCCATCAAGTCGGTGATGCCATCCACCATCTCATCCTCTCTCATCCCCTTATCCTCCTTACCCCAAACCTTCCCAACATCAGAGTCTTTTCCAGTGTGTCAACTCTTCACACAAGGTAGCCAAAGTCCTGGAGTTTCAGCTTTAGCATCATTCCTTCCAAGGGACACACAGCTCTAATCTCCTGTAAAATGGACTGGTTTGGATATCCTTGCATCAAGAGTCTTTTCCAACACTACAGTTCAAAAGCATCAATTCTTCCACACTCAGCTTTCTTCACAGTACTACTTTTACATCCATACATGATCACAGGAAAAAACATAGCCTTGATTAGACGGACCTTTGTTGGCAAAGTAATGTCACTGCTTTTGAATATGTTATCAAGTTTGGTCATAAGTTTCCTTCCAAAGAGTAAATATCTTTTAATTTCATGGCTGCAATCACCATCTCCAGTGATTTTGGAGCCCCCAAAATAAAGTCTGACACTGTTTCCCCATCTATTTCCCATGAAGTGATGGGACCAGTTGCCATGGTCTTCGTTTTCTGAATGTTGAGCTTGAAGGCAACTTTTTCACTCTCCTCTTTCACTTTCATCGAAAGGCTTTTTAGTTCCTCTTTACTTGCTGCCATAGAGTGGTGTCACCTACATAGCTGAGGTTATTGATATTTCTCCTGGCAATCTTGATTCCAGCTTGTGCTTCCTCCAGCCCAGCGTTTCCCATGATGTACTCTGCATGTAAGTTAAATAAGTGGGGTGACAATATACAGGCTTAACGTACTCTTTTTCTCTTCGGTACCAATATGTGTTCCATGTACAATTATAACTGTTGCTTCCTGACCTGCATATAGGTATCTCAAAAGTCAGACCAGGTGGTCTGGTATTCCGATCTCTTTCAGAATTTTCCACAAATTATTGTGATCCACACACTCAAAGGCTTTCACATAGTCAATAAAGCAGAAATAAATGTTTTTCTGGAACTCTCTTGCTTTTTAAATGATCCAGCAGATGTTGCCCACTTGATCTATTGTTCCTCTGCCTTTTGTAAAACCAGATTGAACATCTGGACGTTCACAATTCACATATTGTTGATGCCTGGCTTGGAGAATTTTGAGCTTTATTTTACTAGCATGTGAGATGAGTGCAATTGTGGGGTGATGTGAACAATCTTTGGCATCGCCTTTCTTTGGGACTGGAATGAAAACTGACCTTTACCCGTGCTTTGGCCACTGCTGTTTTTTCCAAATTTGCTGGCATATTGCGTGCAGCACTTTCACAGTATCATTAAAAGGGGCCAAAAGCATTAAACATATATTTATTTAAAGAAGGCATATGGATGGCTAATAAGCACATGAAATATGCATAACAGCATTCATAATTAGATAAAGAAAAATTAAAATTGTAATGAACAGTCATATCACACTCTTCAGAGGGGCCATCACCAGACATTCTGCAAGCAAGAAATCCTGGAAAGGCTGAGAAAAGTTAACCCTAATACACTGTTGCTGGTACCACAAACTGGTACAACCTGTATGCAGAAACTTTTGGAGATTCCTTGAGAAACTTGGACTAGAATTGTCATATGGCCCAGAAACCCCATTTCTTTGCATATACCCAAAGGGAATTAGGATTGAACGAAACACATGTACCCCAGTGTTTATTGAAACTGGCTTCACAATAGCTATGGCATGCAAGTAATCAAGATGCACATCAGTAGATGAATATATAAGGAAATTGTGGTATATATACAAATGGAATATTACTCAGCTACAGAAAGACATATATTTGTGGCACTTTTAAAGAGGCAGTTCAACCTGCAGCCTATTAATCAGAATGAAAAATGTTAGCAAGAGGCAAATATTGCTTATTAATGCACTGCTCAGTCATGTCCGACTCTTTGTGACCCCATGGACTATAGCCTATCAAGCTCCTCTGTTCATGAGGTTTTTCAGGCAAGAGTGCTGGAGTGGATTGCCATTCCCTTTTCCAGAGGATCTTCTTGACCCAGGGATCAAATCCAGGTATCCTGCATTGCAGGCAGACGCTTTACTGTCTGAGCCACCAGGGCCTCTTATTAATGCATATAAATGGGGTTTAGGAAGACAGTAAACATGAACCTACATGGAGCCTAGTAAAGAAGATCCACAGGTAAGAACAGACTCTTAGACTCAATGGGAGAGTTCAAGGATGGGATGATTTGAGAACATAGCATTGAAACAGATACATTGCCATATATAAAAGAGATGACCAATGCAAGTTCAATGCATGAAAGATGCACCCAACTCTTGTGCTGTGGAAGAACCCAGAAGCATGGGGTAACGAGGGAGGTTTGAGTTGTGTTCAGGATACTAAGACACATATTTTCATGTGGCTCGTTCATGTTGATGCATATGTCAAAACCCATCACAGTAATACATAGTAATTCTATTTAAAAAATCATTTTTAAAGGAAATATTGAGAAATTAAAACAAAAATGTGTTCAGAAATATCAGGAACATGCTCTAGAATACAACCTCAACAGTTGTTTCATACCTACTCAAGAAATTGGGCTTACGAGGGGCAGACCATGTGTGCTGTTATAGAACCTGAAAGTCAAAGAAGATACAGTTGATATAGCAACTATGTATTTGCAGCATGACCTCAGTATCATAGTCCAAGTAATGGAAGAGGCATGTGTCAGAATGCAAGCTTAGTAGATTAGCATGCCTACTCTGGAGCATAGGCTCAGTAGGAGATAAATGCATGCACTTGAATATCCTTTCAGGAGTGACGGTACATGTGTTTCAGAATGAAGATAAATAGGGGCAGCAAAAGTGCTGTAAAATGTTGGAAAATACTTGTAAGAAGGAAGATTTAGAGTGAAAGCTCAGTATTTGTGGGTCTAATGCTATCAGATCAGATCAGATCAGTCGCTCAGTCGTGTCCGACTCTTTGCGTCCCCATGAACTGCAACACGCCAGGCCTCCCTATCCACCACCAGCTCTCAGAGGTCACTCAGACTCACATTCATCGAGTCAGTGATGCCATCCAGCCATCTCATCCTCTGTCGTCCCGTTCTCCTCCTGCCCTCAATCCCTCCCAGCATCAGAGTCTTCTCCAATGAGTCAACTCCTCGCATGAGGTGGCCAAAATACTGGAGTTTCAGCTTTAGCATCATTCCTTCCAAAGAAATCTCAGGGCTGATCTCCTTCAGAATGGACCGTTTGGATCTCCTTGCAGTCCAAGGGACTCTCAAGAGTCTTCTCCAACACCACAGTTCAAAAGCATCAATTCCTCAGCACTCAGTCTTCTTCACAGTCCAGCTCTCACATCCATAAATGACCACAGGAAAGACCATAGCCTTGACTAAGTAAATCTTTGTTGGCAAAGTGATGTCTCTGCTTTTGAATATGCAATCTAGGTTATAGACTTAGACTTAAATTGAAAAGAGTAGACAAGAGCACTAGATGATTCAGGTATGACTTAAATCAGATCCCTTATTATACAGGGGACGTGACAACAGATTTGAGGGATTAAATTTGAGAGAGTGCCTGAAGAAATATAGATGGAGATTCATGAAATTGTATAGGAGGCAGTGATCAAGAACATCCCCAAGAAAAGAAAGGCAAAATGGTATCTGAGGAAGTCTTAAAAATATTTAAGAAAAGAAGAGAAAGAAAAGGCAAAGGAGAAAAGGAAAGATATACCCATATGACTGCTGATTACCAAAGAATAGCGAGGAGAGATTAGAACGCTTTCCTCAGTGATCAATGCAAAGAAATTGAGGAAAACAATAGATGGAGATAAGTAGCGATCTCTTCAAGGAAATTAGAGATACCAAGGAAACATTTCATGCAAAGATGGACACAATAAAAGACACATAAATTGTATGGACCTAACAGAAACAGAAGATATTAAGAAGAGGTAGCAAGAATTGTACAGAAAAGATTGAAGAACTACACATCAAAGATCATCATGATCCAGAAAATCATGATGATGTGATCACTCACCTAGATCCAGACATCATGAAACATGAAGTCAAGTGAGCCTTAGGAAGCATCAATACAAACATAGCTAGGGGACATATGGAACCCCAGTTGAGCGATTTAAAACCTTAAAAGATAGTGTTGTGAAAGTGCTGAATTCAATGTGCCAGCAAATTTGGAAAATTCAGCAGTGGCAACAAGACTGAAAAACGTCAGTTTTTCGAGTATATGTATTTTAGAGCTTGTTCTTTGTAGCAGTAAAATGTTTCTATGTGTCCCACAAAGAGTTAGACAGGTCTGAAGCAATCTAGTGTCAATAATTGGAAGGTATTTTTGTTGTTTTTCTTTCTGTATTATATATATATATATATATATATATATATATATATATATATATATATATATATATATATAATATTTTAACATGTGGCAGCTTTTCTCCATTGAGAGTTAACTGTGACAGTGGAGCAGCTACTTGGCTTTCAGTGACCTTGGTGGTGCCAAGTGTGCAGGGTGCAGGGACACAGACTGACTAGACCACAGGAGTTATGACCCTATCAGTGTCGTCTTCTTCTTCTTTTTCCTCTCCTTCTTCTCTTTCTTCTTCTCCTTCTTCTCCGTCTCCTCTTCGTTTTCTTCTTCTAATTCTCGTTCTTTTCCTTCTTCTCCTTCTGCTTCTTCTCCTTCTCTTTCTCCTTCTTCTTCTTCTTCTTCTTCTTCTTCTTTTTTTTTTTTTTTTTTTTTTTTTTGAGCTTCTTGTAGCTGGCTATCAGAAAGCCTCCTTAGCCAGTATTTTTCCCTGGTTCTACTCACTAGGCAGCACTTAGAAGTACACAGATGACAAAACCCATATAGCAGAAAGTGAAGAGGGACTAAAGAGCCTCTTAATGAAAGTTAAACAGGACAGTGTAAAAGCTGGCTTAAAACTGAACATTCAAAAACGAAGTTCATGACTTCTCGTGTCATGATTTCATTGCAAGTAGATGGTGAAACAATGGAAAGGGTGAGAGACTTTTTTTTTTTTTTTTTGCTCCAAAATCTCTGTAGATGGTGGCTGCAACATAAAGTTAAAAGATACTTGCTTCTTGCAAGAAAAGCTATCACCAATCTAGAAAGGATATTTAAAAACAGAGACATTACTTTGCCAACGAAATTATTTCTAGTTCAAGCTATTATTTTTCCAGTAGCCATACATGGATTTGAGAGTTGGACTCTACAGAAATCTGAGCCCTGGAAAATGGATACTTTGGAACTGTGATGTTGGAGAAGACTCTTGAGAGTCCCTTGGACAGCAAGGGAATAAAATTAGTCAGTAAGAAATTCAGTCCTGAATATTTATTGGAAGGGCTGATGCTAAAGATGAAGCTACAATACTTCGGCCAACTGATGCAAAGAACTGACTCTTGCAAACAACCCCCGTCCTGGGTAAGATTAAAGGCAGGAGGAGAAGCAGATGACATAGTATGAGATCGAGTCCTTCACCGACTCAATGGAGATGGATTTGAGCAAGCTATGGAAGTTGGTAATGGACAGAGGAGCCTGATGTGCCACAGTCCTTGGGGTTACAAATAGTTGGAAATGACTGAGCAGCTGAACTGAACTTGTGTTGGGAAAGAGTGTCGATTCCTTGGAAGATTGGTAAGAAATCTGGCCTCCCCAAAGAGGAGAAAGATGTCTGGTTTCTTGAGGAGGAGATAAGGTTCTGGAATTCTCAAGGAGGAGAAGAGAGCAAACACGTTTGCTTGCTTGCTTGTTTGTTTTTCTCTATATTCCTTAAACTTAGTCATATAATGATTACACAGCAAACAACTGAGTTTAAACTCTGTACTTGGGATTATATAGCAACAATGTATCATGCTTGAGGACAGTTTCTCTTCCCTGAAAACCTTCTGATGAATCCTAATATTTTCAAATCTATATAATGGGAGAGGGTCAGGTAAGATCTTTCTATTGTTAAATTCCAATCCTGTTATCCTAAAATATAAATTGTGGGAGTAGGTATAGAAAAATTTCCACAAATTTGAGACGTTCTTTTGATTCATTATAATAACTTAATTACAATGTTTGTAATTCCCTTGCTATCACTAGTAAGGGGGCATTCTCCAGCCCCCTTCTGATGTCCATGTCAAAAGATTTCTCTGTTTCTTTTCTTAGTATAATAAAACTCTGCTATGCAAGAGCTCTTGAGTGATCAAGCTGGTCCTTGGTAGTGAAGTTCAATCTTCTTCTTTAGAAATCTTGAATCCGGCAGTATCCACCTTAAGCTTTTAGAGAAGGAGAAGTTACCATACCACAGGAAACCCTCTCAGAGGTTGATTCAGTGGGCCGCTTTGGAATCTCAGAGGTGGTATAACCACCTGCCACACTCCCAAACAAAAATCAGCTAAGAATTCAAGCCAAAAAGGGCAATTATTAGTGGAGAATTGCCTCAAAGTCTTGTGTCCACCCACAATGCATGCAGGCTATGTACAGAGGCGCCTTCTGCATCTTCAGTCCTTAGAAAAAAGATGGGATTTGAATGCTCTTAGGACTCTCTGGGCTGGCCCCCCCCCCCATACTCTTCCCTGGAAGGTCCCATGGACGGAGGAGCCTTGTGGGCTCCAATCCATGGGGTCGCTAAGAGTCAGATGCGACTGGGCGACTTCACTTTCACTTTTCACTTTCATCCATTGGAGAAGGAAATGGCAACCCCCTCCAGTATTCTTGCCTGGAGAATCCCAGGGATGGAGCCTAGTGGGCTGCCGTCTATGGGATCGCACAGAGTCGGACACGACTGAAGTGACTTAGCAGCAGCAGCAGCAGCAGGACTCTCTAAGAGAAATAATGTGGTGTAGCAGGCAGAAGCACATCATGCCAGAGAGAGAAAAATAAACAAAGTAAAGGAATGTTCCCATGAGAAGGATCGAAGTTCACACTGTGACCACTGATCTGCTTACAGAACAGATTATGCCCTAGTATTTATCGAAGGAGAGCAAGCTAGCTTCCATTATGGCCCTGTCAGGAAGCAAATATTGAGAATATTGACAACCAGAGGCAGAAGGATAAAACCATTTAGGCATAGGAGACTGCATCTCCTGCCAAGCTGTGAGCAGACTCTATCCATGAGCACCCTCTAACCATGGCTTTCTGGGATCTGGGGAAGTTTAGAGCTCCCAAGAGTGTCATAACTTGAGAGCAAATCATCTGAGGAGATACACAGGTCACCATGTATGGACTGTATCCTTGTGAAGTATCTAAGAAACTGACCAAAATGAACCTGAGCAGTGCACGAAAAACATGACCCATCAAGGACTATGATATCATAGCTATCCTGAGAGCCTGTGTGGCTCTCTGGAACAATGTACTCTGAAACATCGTGGAACCTGAGCAATTTAGACATGAGAAGTGCATTAGACAAAGACCCCATCTGGGACTATGCTCAGGTAGAACATCAGGCCACTTTGGCCTGGGAAGAGCAGGAGATGCATGGCGCAACTGGGACTGGGCATTCATAGAACACCCAGAAATGAGAGAAGCTTTATTGACTATGCCAAAACCTTTGACTGTGTAGATCTCAATAAACTGTGGAAAATTCTGAAAGAGATGGGAATACCAGACCACCTGATCTGCCTCTTGAGAAATCTGTATGCAGGTCAGGAAGCACCAGTTAGAACTGGTCAAGGAAAAACAGACTGGTTCCAAATAGGAATAGGAGTACGTCAAGGCTGTATATTGTCACCATGTTTATTTAACTTATAGGCAGAGTACATCATGAGAAATGCTGGACTGGAAGAAACACAAGTTGGAATCAAGATTGCTGGGAGAAATATCAATAACCTCAGATATGCGGATGACACCACCCTTATGGCAGAAAGTGAAGAGGAACTCAAAAGCCTCTTAATGAAAGTGAAAGTGGAGAGTGAAAAGGTTAGCTTAAAGCTCAACATTCAGAAAACGAAGATCATGGCATCTGGTCCCCTCACTACATGGGAAATACATGGACAAACAGTGGAAACAGTGTCAGATTTTAATTTTCTGGGCTCCAAAATCACTGCAGATGGTGACTGCAGCCATGAAATTAAAAGACCCTTACTCCTTAGAAGGAAAGTTATGACCAACCTAGATAGCATATTCAAAAGCAGAAACATCACTTTGCCAACAAAGGTTCACCTAGTCAGGGCTATGGTCTTTCTTTCCTGTGATCATGTTTGAATGTGAGAGCTGGACTGTGAAGAAGGCTGAGCGCCAAAGAATTGATACTTTTGAACTGTGGTATTGGAGAAGAATCTTGAGAGTCCCTTGTACTGCAAGGAGATCCAACCGGTCGATTCTGAAAGAGATCAGCCCTGAGATTTCTTTGGAAGGAATGATGCTAAAGCTGAGAGTCCAGTATTTTGGCCAACTCATGCGAAGTGTTGACTCATTGGAGAAGACTCTGATGCTGGGAGGGATTGAGGGCAAGAGAAGAAGGGGACGACAGAGGATGAGAAAGCTGGATGGCATCACTGACTCGATGGATGTGAGTCTGTTTGACCTCCGGGAGTTGGTGATGTACAGGGTGGCCTGGCGTGCTGCAGTTCCTGGGGTCGCAAAGAGTCAGACACGACTGAGCGACTGATCTGATCTGTTGGCCTTGGAAGTGCACGAGACAAAAAAACCCAGCTGGGACTGTGCCCAGACAGAGACCTGGAGAGTCTGGACTGCTTGGACCTGAGAAAAGCAAGAGATACATGGCTCAACTGGGACTGGGCCTTCATAGAACACCCAGGAATCTGAGCAGTTGGACCTGCGAAGTGCAGGAGACACACGGCCAACCTGGGGCTGCACCCCTAGCAAAGGACGGACCCTAGGTAGCTTGTGCCTGTGAAGTGCATGAGATACGTGGCCCTCCTGTGACTGTGCCATCACGGGGCACCCAGAAGCTTGATTGGTTGGATCTGAGAACTGCACATCACCTTGGACTTTGGCAGGCCAGGTGCTGTCCATTCACTGCAAGGGCTCTCCACAGATCCCAGTGGTATTTATCCACAGTGTTCCTGCCTCTCCACAGCACAACAGAGCGAATGACCCTTCATAGAGTTTACTGTCACTTCTTCTGTTCAGGGCTTAGATTAGACATTGAAGAAAGTTGCAAGCAGAGGAGGCCAGACTAAGTATAGATACGACAGGAGAAACACTCCAGAAGTATCAGGGGAAAGATATTAAAATCAAGCAGTAAAATTGCATTTAAGGACAACTGCAGACTTTGAGAAAAAGTGCAAGCTAGAACAAGGGATAACCTGACACTGAACTGAACCTAAAATATTTTTTTCTAATTTTTGTGTTTGATTATGTTTTGCTTTATTTTATATTATAGATTTGGGAGTCCAAATTCTAGTGTTTTTTTTTGTTGTTGTTTGTTTGTTTTTAATTTTTGTTTTCTGATATGGGTTATTAATTTTGTAGCACTAAGAGTTTACTTTTAATATTTATTTTCACTCAGGGATTTGATTACAGGCTTAATTGTTCTCTTTCACTTTGACTTTCTTTTCTCTTCTTGATCACCTCTATGTAGCTCTTTCCTCTTCTTTTCTATAGATAATGCTGTGAATTTCTGAGTGCTCAGGTTTCGGAGTTATTTCATCATTAACATGGAACACCTTGTCCCAGAGAATAGTGGTAGACTAGATCCCATCCAAAATGATACATGCCTACACTGAAAGCAAGCTCCATTCAAAAGCAGCAAGATCTAGTGCAAGACAACCCATGCTAATCTTCAAGCAAAACAAGAACACACTCAAGAAAAATAAAAGGCAGTCTTCTAAGTTCAGTCACTCACTTGTGTCTGACTTTTTGCAACCCCATGGACTGCAGCACACCAGGCCTCCCTGTAAATCACCAACTCCCAAAATTTACACAAGTCATGTGTACTGAGTCAGTGATGCCATCCAACCATGTCATCCTCTGTCATGTCTTTCTCCTTTCGAACTCAATCTCTCCCAACATCAGGGTCCTTTCAAATGAGTCAGCTATTCACATCAGGTAGCTGAAGTATTGGGGTTTCAGGTTTTGCATCAGTTCTTCCAATGAATGTTCAGGACTGATCTCCTTTAGGAAAGACTTGTTGGATCTCCTTGCAGTACAAGGGACTCTCAAGAGTCTTCTCCAACATTACAGTTCAAAAGCAACAATTCATTGATGTTCAATTTTCTTTATGATTCAAATCTTACATCCATACATGACTACTAGTAAAACCATAGCTTTGACTAGACAGACCTTTGTCGGCAAAATAATGTCTCTGCGTTTTAATGTACTGTCTAGGTTGGTCACCACGTTCTTTCCAAGGAGTAAGCATCTTTGAATTTAATGGCTTCAATCACCATCTGCAGTGATTCTGGAGCCCTTCAGAAGAAAGTCAAACACTGATTGCCCATCTATTTGCCATAAAGTGATGGGATCAGATGCCATGATCTTAGTTTTCCAAATGCTGAGATTTAAGCCAACGTTTCACTCACCTCTTTCGATTTCAATAAATGGCTCTTTA
>CAKXYN010000748.1:0-18309 GCA_935064755.1 Tragelaphus eurycerus | reverse complement strand
ACACTATCGTGATTATCTTGGTGGTGAAGATCTTTTTTGTATAGTTCTTCTGTGTATTCTTGCCACCTCTTCTTAATATCTTCTGCTTCTGTTAGGTCCATACAATTTCTGTCCTTTATCGAACCCATCTTTGCATGAAATTTTCCTTTGGTATATCTGATTTTCTTGAAGAGATCTCTAGTCTTTCCCATTCTGTTGTTTTCCTCTATTTCTTTGTATTGATTGCTGAAGGCTTTCTTATCTCTTCTTGCTATTCTTTGGAACTCTGCATTCAGATGTTTATATCTTTCCTTTTCTCCTTTGCTTTTGCTTCTCTTCTTTTAACAGCTACTTGTAAGGCCTCCCCAGACAGCCATTTTGCTTTTTTGCATTTCTTCTCATTAACAGTATTTAAAACATTCTACACATGGATATCACTAGATGGTCAACACTGAAATCAGATTGATTATATTTTTTGCAGCCAAAGATGGAGAAGCTCTACACAGTCAGCAAAAACAAGACTGGGAGCTGACTGTGGCTCAGATCATGAACTTCTTATTGCCAAATATAGACTTAAATTGAAGAAAGTAGGGAAAACAACTACACAATTCAAGTATGACCTAAATCAAATCCCTTAAGATTATACAGTGGAAGTGAGAAATAGATTTAAGGGACTAGATCTGATAGATAGAGTGCTGATGAACTATGGATGGAGGTTCATGATATTGTAGAGGAGAGAGGGATCAAAACCATCCCCAAGAAAAAGAAATGCAAAAAAGCAAAATGGCTGTCTGAGGAGACCTCACAAATAGCTGTGTAAAGAAGAAAAGTGAAAAGCAAAGGAGAAGAGGAAAGATATAAACATCTGAATGCAGAGTTCCAAAAAATAGAAAGGAGAGATAATAAAGCCTTCCTCAGCAATCAATGCAAATAGAGGAAAACAACAGAATGGGAAAGACTAGCAATCTTCAAGAAAATTAGAGATGCCAAGGGAACATTTCATGCAAAGATGGGCTTGATAAAGGACAGAAATAATATGGACCTAACAGAAGCAGAAGATATTAAGAAGAGGTGGCAAGAATACACAGAAGAACTGTACAAAAAGATCTTCACCACCAAGATAATCACGATAGTGTGATCAATCACCGAGAGACAGACATCCTGGAATGTGAAGTCAAGTGGGCCTTAGAAAGCATCACTGCAAACAAAGCTAGTGGAGGTGATAGAATTCCAGTGGAGCTATTCCAAATCCTGAAAGATGATGCTGTGAAAGTGCTGCACTCAATATGCCAGCAAATTTGGAAAACTCAGCAGTGGCCACAGGACTGGAAAAGGTCAGTTTTCATTCCAATCCCAAAGAAAGGCAATGCCAAAGAATGCTCAAGCAACCACACAATTACACTCATCTCACACTCTAGTAAAGTAATGCTCAAAATTTTCCAAGCCAGGCTTCAGCAGTATGTGAACTGTGAACTTCCTGATGCTCAAGCTGGTTTTAGAAAAGGCAGAGGAACCAGAGATCAAATTGCCAACATCCGCTGGATCATGGAAAAAGCAAGAGAGTTCCAGAAAAACCTCTACTTCTGCTTTATTGACTATGCCAAAGTCTTTGACTGTGTGGATCACAATATACTGTGGAAAATTCTGAAAGAGATGGGAATACCAGACCACCTGACCTGCCTCTTGAGAAACCTATATGCAGGTCAGGAAGCAATAGTTCGAACTGGACATGGAACAACAGACTGGTTCCAAATAGGAAAAGGAGTACGTCAAGGCTGTATATTGTCACCCTGTTTATTTAACTTATTTGCAGAGTACATCATGAGAAGCACTGGGCTGGAAGAAGCACAAGCTGGAATCAAGGTTGCCAGGAGAAATATCAATCACCTCAGATATGCAGATGATACCAGCCTTATGGCAGAAAGTGAAGAGGAACTCAAAAGCCTCTTGATGAAAGTGAAAGTGGAGAGTGAAAAAGTTGGCTTAAAGCTCCACATTCGGAAAACGAAAATCATGGCGTCTGGTCCCATCACTTCATGGGAAATAGATGAGGAACCAGCGAAAACAGTGTCAGAATTTATTTTTCTGGGCTCCAAAATCACTGCGGATAGCAATTTCAGCCATGAAATTAAAAGACACTTACTCCTTGGAAGGAAAGTTATGACCAAACTAGATTGCATATTCAAAAGCACAGAGATATCACTTTGCCAACCAAGGTCCGTCTAGTCAAGGCTATGGTTTTTCCTGTGGTCATGTATGGATGTGAGAGTTGGACTGTGAAGAAGGCTGAGTGCCGAAGAATTAATGCTTTTGAACTGTGGTGTTGGAGAAGACTCTGAGAGTCCCTTGGACTGCAAGGAGATCCAACCAGTCCATCCTAAAGGAGATCAGTCCTGGGTGTTCATTGGAAGGACTGATGCTAAAGCTGAAACTCCAGTTGTTTGGCCACCTCATGCAAAGAGTTGACTCATTGGAGAAGACTCTGATGCTGGGAGGGATTGGGGGCAGGAGGAAAAGGGGATGACGGAGGATGAGATGGCTGGATGGCATCACCGACTCGATGGACATGAGTTTGAGTGAACTCCAGGAGTTGGTGATGGACAGGCTGTTTTTCATGGGGTCACAAATAGTCGGACATGACTGAGCGACTGAACTGAACTGAACAGGGAAGAAGAAAACAATACACACACAAATATGTATAATTACTGAATTTTCTCTTTTGCTTTTCTAGATACGTGTCTCTTGTCCAGACTGCACCCCTCAAAAAACAATCAACCTTCACCACTGGTCGTCTTTAATGTCATTTGATTGTCTCTATTCTTTTATCCCTTCTGCAGGTTTCCCCATCCCTGCAGCAGTTTAACAATTCGTCTTGTGGAAATCAGTTCACAGATTTCACCTGAAATAAGAGAAGTTATTTCTTTCTATCATTAAGGTTTTGATGGAGTCAAAAGAAGGTACATGTAGGGCAAGAAAAATAAAAACTGTGCACTCTCAAATTCCAGAAATGGAAACCGAGAGCTTGCAAAGGAACTGCAAGTTGGGCTCTTGTGTAAATATTCTTTTTTCTGGGTTTTGGTCTAGAGAAAAGGAGGTTAGTTAGCATGGTACACACCAAGGGCAGTGGAAGCTCTTACTCCAACTTGTTCTATTTCACTCTGGGAAGAGACTATAACAGTCTGGCCACAGATACGTCATCATGTGCCCAGTGAGGTCAAAAAGAAGATGCTTCTGAGGTTCACCTCTTCCTGGTGGCTCTCCGTTCCTATGTGCTATAAAGAAAACTCAGATCACAGCTTGAGGATCTTATCAAAGAGGCTGCTGTACAGTGGGCAAGGTAACTCTGAGTAAAGACTGTCAAATGATGACCCAAGCTTGACATGGAAGTCATAGGCCAACTGGAAAGTAGCCAGCATCATCAAGTAGACCAACTCAGCCAGGCAGCGGTCCTGGGAGCATTGCCTGAACTAAAATTATAGTACATGAGATACAAATTCCTAGCCTTCAGTAGGAGTTTTAATTAGGACTTACCCACTCAAATTCATGTCTAGAGAAATTCACACAAAATTTCTTTTTTTTAATTTCAGAGATCCGTATGAGCAAGTGTGTGTGCATACTCAGTCGTGTCCAACTCTTTGTGACCCCATGGACTGTAGTCCACCAGGCTCCTCTCTCCATGGAATGTTCTAGACAAGAGGACTAGAGTGGGTTGCCATTTCCTTCTTTAGGGGATGTTCCTGACCCAGGGAGCAAACCTGCATCTCCTGCATTGGCAGGTGGATTCTTTATTGCTGAGCCATCTGGAAAGTCCAGGAGCAAAAGTCTCTACAAACAATTCCTTCCTTTTCGTCTACACAGTTGTTTTCTATGGGCAGATACTGCACTGGAGAAATGTTATTTGATATTGCCTGAAAAGACTGAAAAAATCCAAATTGACTGGTAATGTGACTGTGCAAAGTTAAAACAAGTGAGTGAATACTATAGGAAGAGTGAGACAGAACTCATGTTGACAATGTTAGTCACCGCTTTCAATTGAATGTGTTAATGTTCTTAGATATAAAAATTATGGTGCATGGTTGGAGACTGGTTTTGCAATTGAAATCAAAGAATAAATTTATTCTGAAAATCTGGCAAGTAGAACTATGGTTGTTATACTATCTTTTGGTTATAAATGATTCCATAAAGTTTCTCCAACACGTAACATGTTTATACTGTCACAAAATTATCCAATGAACTAGTTATATGGCCTTACCAAAAAGAAAGAATACAAAGAAAAATATACAAAGGTATTTGCCTGAGTATCAGTGCAATAGCATGGAGGTAAGCCATAGACATAAACTGCAAGCATTCACAATGACTTATGGTCTCACTAATAATTTTTATTATTACTTATTTCCATAATTATAATGCAGCTAGATCATATAATAATATTGTCAATAAACCATCACTAAAGACCAAAGGGAGATGAACTCCTCTATTAGATAATATCAAATGGTAAAATATATTGGATTTAAATTGTTTTTCCTTCACTAAATTAATGAATCTCTATCAGTGAATGAAAATGCTTTTCCATTTCTAAAATGTGTAATCGTGGTTGAATGGTTAAAATAATAAACCTATAATATCATTTGGGATTTCCTAGTATCAATTTAAATCATGCTGATTACAAGGTTTATCAGTATCCAGCACACACTAGGTACTCTAATAAAGGAAATTAATATCTTGTAATTGCATAGTTTTTTAAAAATTATAAAGCACTTTCACATATCACATTTCCCTAGATATTTCTAACAACCTTATGCCGTTATAAAATGAAATGAGCCCTTCACACTGCAAGCATGTGAAGGTTTAAGTTAAAAAATCAGTCTATAAAAAAATGCCATTTATGATAGAAATGTAAACAGGTTCCGCAAATTGGTAATTGTTCTAGGTGGCTGATGACTGACACATAAACTAACATACACATGACTCTCTTAAAATGAGAGGTTAAATTGAAGTAGCTGAGCATATGAATAAATAAATAAATCATACTGAATTTTCATACTGAAGTTTTAATGAATTTAAACACAGAACTTCTCTCTCATAATAAATATCACTGATATTCCATATACTCTATCGTTTCATGGCCACAGCCCATATGACCAAATTACATGCAAGAATGAATGAGCTGGATCATACTCACCATAATTACAATTTAACACACTTGGAAGACTGTACAGCACAACTCATATAGAATTAAAGTAGTTTCAGAGTAACTGTATATTTTAGTAGAGAAAATGTATATGGTATGAGCTAAAAAAGAAATGCCCAATCACAACCAGAAATTTGAATTTGATGCTTGAGGCTGGTGCACTGTGATAACCCAGAGGGATGGTATGGAGAGGGAGGTGGGCGGGGGTTCAAAATGGGAAACACGTGTACACCCATGGCAGATTCATG
Organism: Tragelaphus eurycerus; assembly: GCA_935064755.1. NCBI lineage: Eukaryota > Metazoa > Chordata > Mammalia > Artiodactyla > Bovidae > Tragelaphus > Tragelaphus eurycerus. The sequence continues at coordinate 12,891 of CAKXYN010000748.1, read as the reverse complement.
TTGATGTATGGCAAAACCAATACAATATTGTAAAGTAATTAGCCTTCAATTAAAATAAATAAATTTATATTAAAAAATAAAATAAAATAACAGTTCCTCTTGTTCTGTGGTTCTCATGTTATTGGTGAATTATTTGGCCTCAAAGCATGGTTGAATGCGATCCTGAGGATAAATTTTCCTGACTCCAAGCCCTTTGACCTTCTCACTGACCCATCCCTACTTCTCATAAGACATATTAAATCCCATTTTGGATGCAGTATTCATCTTCAACTCTCTTATGTTTTTAGTCAGACAGCTAAGGTCTGATAATGTTTTGAATTCTGTTTCCTATAATCTTCTGACAAGGTTGTGTAGTTCATTGACTTTTTTTCTTCTTTTGGCAGTGGGAGAGCTTTTTTTTTTTTTTTTTTTTATGTAAAAGGAGAGGGGTTGCTAAATCAGTATCCATTAATCTGGGAGAGCTTTTAAAATGCCATTTAGGGGTTCCGGTTAAGATGGCGGAGGATTAGGATGGGGAATACACTTTCTCCTCCACAAATTCATCAAGGGGACATCTAAACGCCGAGTAAATTCCTCAAACAGCTTCGGAATGCCGGCAGAGAACATCGGACACCCAGAAAAGCAACTCACTCCCCTCTAAAGGAGGTAGGAAAGAATATAGAAGCCAGAGAGGGACAAAGAGGGAGGGGCGGACCTCTGTCTGGGGAAGGGAGCCTTGAAAGGAAAATAGAAGTTTCCAAACACCGGGAAACACTCTCCCTGTAGAGTCTGTGCCAACCTAGGAAGCACAGAGAATATCATAACGGGAGGAAAACAATTGAACAATTAAGACCCACAGACTACAAGCCCTGCGGTAGATTCCGCAGCGGGAAAGCATCATCGCAAACACCCGCTTCCGCCAGTAGCAAGCTGGGGCTGGGCGGGGAGATGCTGCGGGCTGCTCCCACGCCGCCGGCCGCTCCCCGCGGGGAGGCTCCCCCGAGGAGCGCTCCCCTCCACCCGCCGCCAGCCGCTCCCGCGCGGGCGCGCACCCGTCCCCCTGCGCTGGGGGCTCCCGCGCGGGTCAACCCCCACCGCTGACCGTTCCCGTGCGAACCATCCCCTTGCCACCGCTCCCCCGCCAGCCGTTGCCGCGTGGGCTGTTTCTGCCGGGAGTAGTTTGGGCTGGCAGACCAGACTGCAGCGCCGACCACAGGAGAGGCCGGCCCTGGCCCAAGACACTGCGGGCCCGTGCACAGAACAAAGGACTATAGCGCGCACCCGTCCCCTGCGCCGGGGGCTCCCGCGGGTCGACCCCCACCGCCAACCATTCCCGTGCGAACCATCCCCTCGCCGCCGCTCCCCCGCCAGCCATTGCCGCGCGGGCTGTTTCCGCCGGGAATAGTTTGGGCTGGCAGACCAGACTGCAGCGCCGACCACAGGAGAGGCCGGCCCTGGCCCAAGACACTGCGAGGCCCGCGCACAGAACAAAGGACTATACAGACCAACTACAGAGAAAGGGGCCTATAGATCTTGAGAAACTTAAGCCGGAACAAGGAACTAGCCGAAAATGAACTGAACCCACAGCAATAAAAGAGAAACTCTTATACATATTGTTACTATTTTTACCAACATTATTTCCTTTTTTTCTTTTTTTTAATATATGTTTTTTTAAAACTTTATTATTTTTTTATTAAAAAAAAGGAAAAAAAATTTTTTTTTCCTTTTAATTTGTTTTTTGTTTGTTTCTTTTATTTTTATGTTTTTATCCTCTAGTACTTCTTTAATCTCCACTGTTAGATATAACTTTTGCGACCCTGTTTTGGTTTTTTTTTTTTTTTTTTTTCTTTTTGTCCTTTGCTTTTTTTCTTTCCTTTGTTCTTTTCTTTACTGATTACTGACTGGATCTGTCTCTCTCCTTCACACTCCCTCCTTTTATCCTCCTGACCAACTCTATCTCCCTCCTCCCTTTCTCCTTCTCTGTATAACTCCGTGAACATCTCTGAGCAGTCTAGCTGTGGAATGCAATATAGAAGACGAACTTTTTGAGACTACTGCAAAAATAAGACAGATAACAGGAAGCAGGAGGCTTAAGTCCAAACCCTGATCCCACGAAACATTAATTGACAGGAGCTCATCAAATGCCTCCATACCTACACTGAAACCAAGCATCACACAAAGACCAGCAAGTTCCACGGCAAGACATACCAAGCAAATTCTCTAGAAAAACAAGAACACAGCCCTGAGCTCCAAGTCACAGTCTACACAAAGCGACCTCAAAATCATAGACATCTCATAACTCACCACTAGACACTCCACCGCACCCCAGAGAAAAGAAATCCAGCCCCACCCACCAGAACATCGATACAAGCTTCCATAAACAAGAAACCTCGACTTGCCACCAGTACAAACCCACATATAGTGCAGAAACGCCACAATAAAGAGAACTCCACAGACTGCCAGAATACAGTAAGGACACCCCAAACTCAGCATTTTAAACAAGATGAAGAGACAGAAGAATTCCCAGCAGGTAAAGGAACAGGATAAATGCCCACCAAACCAAACAAAAGAGGAAGAAATAGCGAACCTACCTGATAAAGAATTTTGAATAATGATAGTGAAATTAATCCAAAATCTAGAAAGCAAAATGGAATCATGGATAAATAGCCTGGAGAAAAGCATCGAGAAGATGCATGAAAGATTTAACAAGGACCTAGAAGAAATAAAAAAGAGTCAATATATAATGAATAATGCAATAAATGAGATCCAAAACACTCTGGAGGCAACAAATAGTAGAATTACAGAGACAGAAGATAGAATTAGTGAATTAGAAGATAGAATGGCAGAATTAAATGAATCAGAGGAGAAAAAAGAAAAACGAATTAAAAGGAATGAGGACAATCTCAGAGACCTCCAGGACAATTTTAAACGTTACAATATTCGAATCATAGGAGTTCCAGAAGAAGAAGACAAAAAGAAAGACCATGAGAAGATACTAGAGGAGATAATAGTTGAAAATTTCCCTAAAATGGGGAAGGAAATAATCACTCAAGTCCAAGAAACCCAGAGAGTCCCAAATAGGATAAACCCAAGGCGAAACACCCCAAGACACATATTAATCAAATTAACAAAGATCAAACACAAAGAACAAATATTAAAAGCAGCAAGGGAAAAACAACAAATAACACACAAGGGAATTCCCATAAGGCTAACAGCTGATCTTTCAATAGAAACTCTCCAAGCCAGGAGGGAATGGCAAGACATACTTAAAGTGATGAAAGAATAGAACCTACAGCCCAGATTATTGTACCCAGCAAGGATCTCATTCAAATATGAAGGAGAAATTAAAACCTTTACAGACAAGCAAAAGCTGAGAGAATTCAGCACCACCAAACCAGCTCTCCAACAAATACTAAAGGACCTTCTCTAGACAGGAAACACAAAAAGGATATATAAATTCAAACCCAAAACAACAAAGTAAATGGCAACGGGATCATATTTATCCATAATTACCTTAAATGTAAATGGGTTGAATGCCCCAACCAAAAGGCAAAGACTGGCTGAATGGATACAAAAACAAGACCCCTCCATATGCTGTCTACAAGAGACCCAGCTCAAAACAGGGGACACATACAGACTGAAAGTGAAGGGCTGGAAAAAGAATTTCCATGCAAATAGGGACCAAAAGAAAGCAGGAGTAGCAATACTCATATCAGATAAAATAGACTTTAAAACAAAAGCTGTGTAAAGAGACAAAGAAGGTCACTACATAATGATCAAAGAATCAATCCAAAAAGAAGACATAACAATTATAAATATATATGCACCCAACATAGGAGCACCGCAATATGTAAGACAAATACTAACAAGTATGAAAGGAGAAATAAACAATAACACAATAATAGTGGGAGACTTTAATACCCCACTCACACCAATGGATAGATCAACTAAACAGAAAATTAACAAGGAAACACAAACTTTAAATGATACAATAGACAAGTTAGAACTAATTGATATCTATAGGACATTTCATCCCAAAACAATGAATTTCACCTTTTTCTCAAGTGCACACGGAACCTTCTCCAGGATAGACCACATTCTGGGCCATAAATCTAGCCTTGGTAAGTTCAGAAAAATTGAAATCATTCCAACCATTTTTTCTGACCACAATGCAGTAAGAGTAAATCTCAATAACAGGAGAAAAACTATTAAAAATTCCAACATATGGAGGCTGAACAACACACTCCTGAATAACCAACAAATCACAGAAGAAATCAAAAAAGAAATCAAATTCTGCATAGAAACGAATGAAAATGAAAACACAACAACCCAAAACCTGTGGGACACTGTAAAAGCAGTCCTAAGGGGAAAGTTCATAGCAATTCAGGCATACCTTAAGAAACAAGAAAAAAGCCAAATAAATAACCTAACTCTACACCTAAAGCAACTGGAAAAGGAAGAAATGAAGCACCCCAAGGTTAGTAGAAGGAAAGAAATCTTAAAAATTAGGGCAGAAATAAATGCAAAAGAAACAAAAGAGACCATAGCAAAAATCAACAAAGCCAAAAGCTGGTTCTTTGAAAGGGTAAATAAAATTGACAAACCACTAGCCAGACTCATCAAGAAACAAAGGGAGAAAAATCAAATCAATAAAATTAGAAAAGAAAATGGAGAGATCACAACAGACAGCACAGAAATACAAAGGATCATAAGAGACTACTATCAGCAATTATATGGCAATAAAATGGACAATGTGGAAGAAATGGACAAATTCTTAGAAAAGTACAACTTTCCAAAACTGGATCAGGAAGAAATAGAAAATCTTAACTGACCCATCACAAGCTCGGAAATTGAAACTGTAATCAGAAATCTTCCAGCAAACAAAAGCCCAGGCCCAGACGGCTTCACAGCTGAATTCTACCAAAAATTTAGAGAAGAGCTAACACCTATCCTACTCAAACTGTTCCAGAAAATTGCAGAGGAAGGCAAACTTCCAAACTCATTTTATGAGGCCACCATCACCCTAATTCCAAAATCTGACAAAGATCCCACAAAAAAAAGAAAACTACAGACCAATATCACTGATGAACATAGACACAAAAATCCTTAACAAAATTCTAGCAATCAGAATCCAACAATACATTAAAAAGATCATACACCATGACCAAGTGGGCTTTATCCCAGGGATGCAAGGATTCTTCAATATCCGCAAATCAATCAGCGTAATACACCACATTAACAATCTGAAGAATAAAAACCATATGATTATCTCAATAGATGCAGAGAAAGCCTTTGACAAAGTTCAACATCCATTTATGATAAAAACTCTCTAGAAAGCAGGAATAGAAGGAACATACCTCAACATAATAAAAGCTATATACGACAAACCCACAGCAAACATTATCCTCAATGGTGAAAAACTGAAAACATTTCCTCTAAAGTCAGGAACAAGACAAGGATGCCCACTATCACCATTATTATTCAACATTGTTCTGGAAGTTTTGGCCACAGCAATCAGAGCAGAAAAAGAAATAAAAGGAATCCAAATTGGAAAAGAAGAAGTAAAACTCTCACTGTTTGCAGATGACATGATCCTCTACGTAGAAAACCCTAAAGATTCCACCAGAAAATTACTAGAACTAATCAATGAATACAGTAAAGTTGCAGGATATAAAATTAACACACAGAAATCCCTTGCATTCCTGTACACTAATAACGAGAAAATAGAAAGAGAAATTAAGGAAACAATTCCATTCACCATTGCAATGAAAACAATAAAATACTTAGGAATATATCTTCCTAAAGAATCTAAAGACCTATATATAGAAAACTATAAAACACTGGTGAAAGAAATCAAAGAGGACACTAATAGATGGAGAAATATACCATGTTCGTGGATTGGTAGAATCAATATAGTGAAAATGAGTATACTACCCAAAGCAATTTATAGATTCAATGCAATCCCCATCAAGCTACCAACGGTATTCTTCACAGAGCTAGAACAAATAATTTCTCAATTTGTATGGAAATACAAAAAACCTCGAATAGCCAAAGCTATCTTGAGAAAGAAGAACGGAACTGGAGGAATCAACCTGCCTGACTTCAGGGTCTACTATAAAGCTACAGTCATCAAGACAGTATGGTACTGGCACAAAGACAGAAATATAGATCAATGGAACAAAATAGGAAGCCCAGAGATAAATCCACGCACATATGGTCACCTTATCTTTGACAAAGGAGGCAAGAATATACAATGGATTAAAGACAATCTTTTTAACAAGTGGTGCTGGGAAAACTGGTTGAACACTTGTAAAAGAATGAAACTAGAACACTTTCTAACACCATACACAAAAATAAACTCAAAATGGATTAAAGAGCTAAATGTAAGACCAGAAACCATAAAACTCCTAGAGGAAAACATAGGCAAAACACTCTCTGACTTACATCACAGCAGGATCCTCTACGACCCACCTCCCAGAATATTGGAAATAAAATCAAAAATGAACAAATGGGACCTAATCAAACTTAAAAGCTTCTGCACAACAAAGGAAACTATAGGCAAGCTGAAAAGACAGCCTTCAGAATGGGAGAAAATAATAGCAAATGAAGCAACAGACAAACAACTAATCTCAAAAATATACAAGCAACTTCTACAGCTCAATTCCAGAAAAATAAACGACCCAATCAAAAAATGGGCCAAAGAACTTAATAGACATTTCTCCAAAGAAGACATACAGATGGCTAACAAACACATGAAAAGATGCTCAACATCACTCATTATCAGAGAAATGCAAATCAAAACCACTATGAGGTACCATTACACGCCAGTCAGAATGGCTGCGATCCAAAAGTCCACAAGCAATAAATGCTGGAGAGGGTGCAGAGAGAAGGGAACCCTCTTGCACTGTTGGTGGGAATGCAAACTGGTACAGCCACTATGGAGAACAGTCTGGAGATTCCTCAAAAAACTGGGAATAGAACTGCCTTATGATCCAGCAATCCCACTGCTGGGCATATACACTGAGAAATCCAGAATTGAAAGAGACACGTGTACCCCAATGTTCATAGCAGCACTGTTTACAATAGCCAGGACGTGAAGCAACCTAGATGTCCATCCACAGATGAATGGATAAGCAAGCTGTGGTACATATACATGATGGAGTATTACTCAGCCATTAAAAAGAATACATTTGAATCAGTTCTAATGAGGTGGATGGAACTGGAGCCTATTATACAGAGTGAAGTAAGCCAGAAAGAAAAACACAAATACAGTATACTAACGCATATATTTGGAATTTAGAAAGATGGTAACAATCACCCCGCTTATGAGACAGCAAAAGAGACACTGATGTATAGAACAGACTTTTGGACTCTGGGACCGGGAGAGGGTGGGATGATTGGGGAGAATAGCATTGAAATATGTATAATATCATATCTGAAACGAGTCAGTCCAGGTACGATGCCCTATAACAGATGCCAGGTCACTGGGATGACCTGGAGGGATGGTGAGGGAAGGGGGGAGGGAGGAGGGTTCAGGATGGGGAACACGTGTATTCTGGTGGCGGATCCATCTCGATGTATAGTAAAAGTAATACAATATTGTAAAGTTAAGCAAAATAAAATAAATAAATAAATAAATAATAAATAAATAAAATGCCATTTAGATAACAAAAATGATACCATGTTTACAAAGTTTACCTTATAGAACTCATTTCTTCAAATTGTGAAAGAATGAAACTTAGATTTGAAATATCTCTATTATCATCTCATTTCAGCATAGCAGTCTATGATTTTAAAGCATTTTAAATTGCTTTATCTTTGCCTTCTCCGTTATCTAAATTAATACTCACTAAAAATATGACTGAAATTTTAAAAATGTATTTTAAAGAAAGGTTAAAAATTTGAAGTCTTTTCACTAGAGCAGAAAATATTAGTAAATATCTAATTTCTGTCTTTTTTTCATGAAATTATTTTAGAAAGAAGTGTCTGTTCCCCCACACCCTCACTGGAAGACTGGAGGGATAAAAGCAATGAAGTGAAGAGTGAACAGAATATTAGATTTAGCTTATTTTAAAATTACATGATAGAAATTGTACAACCTTTCAATGTTAATTTCTTTAAACATACTATCCAAATAGCAATTACAAAGTCTTTACTCTTATGCCAGACTATATCAAGTATTGTGGTAGAGACTCAGATATGGCCTTTCCTTCAAAAACTTCATCAGCTAACACAAAAAAATATTAATAAATATGTTAACAAATGTGAATATTCCATGGGATAGGAACATTAAGGAAAATATGTGACATGTAACACAGTATGAATATACCAGAGCTATCTGTTAACTCATCTTCAGTTCAGAAGATAATTTTCACTGAGGAGCTAACTTTGAATCTTGAAGAAGGCACAGCACAGGGAGCTCAGCTTGGAGCTCTGTGGTGACCTAGATAGGTGGGAGGGAGGGGAGGGTGGGAGCCGAGTCCAGGAGGGAGGGGATATATGTATGCATATAGCTGATTCACTACACTGTACAGCAGAAACTAACCCAACATTGTAAAGCAACTATATCGCAATTAGAAAAAATTATTCACCAAACAGAATAAAGCCTAACAGTACTTAAATATAATTATACAGCTTTGTGATTCAAGACAGAAAAATTGTGCCTTGAAGACACATAGTTGTGTAAATCAGCAACCTTAGGGCTTGATATAATGTTGTTATTTCCCCCCAAGAATTTCATGGAAAAAACAAACTCAGATGCTGTTACTAGCTTGAACTTCTCCAACATGTTCTCTTTACGATTTGTACTTTGGTGTGATTTTTAAAAAATAATAATAAAATAATACCTAAAACAGAAAAAAGCCCCCTGAGTAGTCTATAAATTAGTCATTAATTCTTTTGTAATGACTACTTAATTCTATTCAAAACACAGGCATATTGCTTTTGAAAACTAAATAATATTTCTAAAAACACACAGTTTAAATAACAAAATAAATAAATGAAATCTGTTGGAGTTTCTCTAATTTTTAAAGGTCAGTGTTCTAAAGGTAGGTTAAAAATAAACTTATCAACTTCAGAAACCTTAAATACTATCTCCCATAATCAACCCTTGTTGATGTGTTCATTACAAAGTATCAGCTGACAGTGAATTGATAGCAGTGAATATTATCATATTGAAAAGTTATAAGCTCTATTTTTTTAAAATAACATTTCCTGTTGGATCTATTAATTTTTCAATCAACACATTTATATTTCATTGTACAGTAGGTAGTGATCTACTATATTAGTAAATTATTATAACTCTGATGGTTTGATTAAGTTTATATTTCTTGTTAATAAGAGGTATGAGTATGACCAACAAAGTAAATATCTAAATGACTCTATAATCTAGTGCAATGGGTTAAATAAGCAGTTTTTATAAAGACACACTAACCAGTCAACCATTATGTTTAGAAACAAGAAACAGAAAGTAATGAGATTATTAAAGGTATCTATTTATTTTAGACTTAGCCCATGCAAAAGAAATGTGAAATGGATGGCTGGCAGAGGTAATGAGGTTGCCTATCTTGAGAAACCTATATGCAGGTCAGGAAGCAACAGTTAGAACTGGACATGGAACAACAGACTGGTTCCAAATAGGAAAAGGAGTACGTCAAGGCTGTATATTGTCACCCTGCTTACTTAACTTATATGCAGAGTACATCATGAGAAATGCTGGGCTGGAAGAAGCACAAGCTGGAATCAAGATTGCCGGAGAAATATCAATAACCTCAGATGTGCAGATGACACCACCCTTATGGCAGAAAGTGAAGAGGAACTAAAAAAAGTGAAGAGGAACTAAAAAGCCTTTTGATGAAAGTGAAGGCGGAGAGTGAAAAAAGTTGGCTTAAAGCTCAACACTCAGAAAACGAAGATCATGGCATCCGGTCCCATCACTTCATGGGAAATAGATGGGGAACCAGTGGAAACAGTGTCAGACTTTATTTTTGGGGGCTCCAAAATCATTGCAGATGGTGATTGCAGCCATGAAATTAAAAGACGCTTACTCCTTGGAAGGAAAGTTATGACCAACCTAGATAGCATATTCAAAAGCAGAGACATTACTTTGCTAATAAAGGTCCATCTAGTCAAGCCTATGGTTTTTCCTGTGGTCATGTATGGATGTGAGAGTTGGACTATGAAGAAGGCTGAGCGCTGAAGAATTGATGCTTTTGAACTGTGGTGTTGGAGAAGACTCTTGAGAGTCCCTTGGACTGCAAGGAGATCCAACCAGTCCATTCTAAAGGAGATCAGCCCTGGGTGTTCTTTGGAAGGAATAATGCTAAAGCTGAAACTCCAATACTTTGGCCACCTCAGACAAAGAGTTGACTCATTGGAAAAGACTGACGCTGGGAGGGATTGGGGGCAGGAGGAGAAGGGGACGACAGAGGATGAGATAGCTGGATGGCATCACTGACTCAACGGGCGTGAGTCTGAGTGAACTCCGGGAGTTGGTGATGGATAGGGAGGCCTGGTGTGCTGCGATTCATGGGGTCACAAATAGTTGGACACGACTAAGCAACTGAACTGAACTGATGACTGAGGATATTAAGACTGGACAAGACAATAGGCTTGTTAAAGTCAAAGACCAAATCAAGCTATAATTCAACAATAAAAGATCATATGTCAAAATATACAGGTGGGAAAAGCTTTGTGTTCCTCTATAAGTAATATTGGTTTTCCCTTTTCTGCCAGCTTTGAAGATTTCCTTTTCTTTACTGGATTTGAGCACTTGATTATCATGTGTCTTCGAGTAGTTGTCTTCATGTTTCGTACCCTTAGAGTTTATTCAGCTTCTTGGATCTGTGGGTTTATTATTTTTACCAAATTAGAAAAAAATGACTATTATACATTCAAATATTTTCTCTGCCTCCTTCCCTCCATCAGAGACTCTAATTCCATATATATCAGGCTTGATATATATTTGAAACTGTCCACAGCTCACCGATGATCTGCTCATGTATTTGTTGTGGTTGTACTTTTTAATTTCCTCTGTATGTTCCTTTGTTGATCACTTCTATTGCCACAATTTCAAGTTCACTCATCTTTTCTTCCTCAATGTCTAATCAACTGTTAATCCCACTCAGTGTATTTCCTATCTTATACATTGTATTTTTCCATCTCTAGATGTTTGATTTGGGTACTTTTTCACATCTACCATGTCTCTACATATTTTTTAAATATACAGAACAGTTATAACAGTGCTCCATGTCCTTTTCTGCTAATTCTATCATCTGTGTCAGTTCAGGGTTCATTGTCATGTGTTAATTCTCCCTATTTAAGCATCTTATATTTCTGCAGCTTTGTGTATCTGGTACACATCTTGCTGGATGATGAACAGAGAGGTCACAGAAGATACGTGGAAAAATATAGAGCACTTTGCTCTATAAGCTTATTGGTTATCTTATATAAGTATTCTCAATGGAATTCAATAGACATATACCACAGATATATTAATAAGAAGATAAAGGCAACAGCATGCCATTGTGTTCAATCCATACTGTATCATAATTTATCTAATAAATACTTTCAAACACATATTTCATTTATGTCCTTTTTTTCACTATTAACAAATAACATAATTCTGAACTTCCTTGTGCATCTTGATGATTTCCCTGAATTCATAGTTGAGGTAGTTTAAATTCAAAGATAATGAACATTATAAAGGCTTTGAATACATGTTGCCAATCTCTCCTTTTCCCATGCAGATTAATTTAGAATATTTTGCAAATATTTATTTAGTGATAAGACTTAAATGAAATAAAAATTATTTTCTTGAATTTTTAGTTACCCTGGGGGTATCCATCTAAGCCACAAGATTGGAAAAGGTCAGTTTTCATCCCGATCCCAAAGAAAGGCAATGCCAAAGAGTGCTCAAACTACCGAACAATTGCACTCATCTCACACGATAGTAAAGTAATGCTCAAAATTCTCCAAGCCAGGCTTCAGCCATATGTGAACCGTGAACTTCCTGATGTTCAAGCAGGATTTAGAAAAGGCAGAGGAACCAGAGATCAAATTGCCAACATCCGCTGGATTATCGAAAAAGCAAGAGAGTTCCAGAAAAACATCTATTTCTGCTGTATTGACTATGCCAAAGCCTTTGACTGTGTAAATCACAATAAACTCTGGAAAATTCTGAGAGAGATGGGAATACCAGACCATCTGATCTGCCTCTTGAGAAATCTGTATGCAGGTCAGGAAGCAACAGTTAGAACTGGTCATGGAACAACAGACTGGTTCCAAATAGGAAAAGGAATACGTCAAGGCTGTATATTGTCACCATGTTTATTTAACTTATATGCAGAGTACATCATGAGAAATGCTGGACTGGAAGAAACACAAGCTGGAAGCAAGATTGCCTGGAGAAATATCAATAACCTCAGATATGCAGATGACACCACTCTTATGGCAGAAAGTGAAGAGGAACTAAAAAGCCTCTTGATGAAAGTGAAAGTGGAGAGTGAAAAGGTTGGCTTAAAGCTCAACATTCAGAAAACAAAGATCATGGCATCTGGTCCCATCACTACATGGGAAATAGATGGAGAAACAGTGGAAACAGTGCCAGACTTTCTTTTTCTGGGCTCCAAAATCACTGCAGATGGTGACTGCAGCCATGAAATTAAAAGACGCTTACTCCTTGGAAGGAAGGTTATGACCAACCTAGATAGCATATTCAAAAGCAGAGACATCACTTTGCCAACAAAGGTTCGCCTAGTCAAGGCTATGGTCTTTCCTGTGGTCATGTATGGATGTGAGAGCTGGACTGTGAAGAAGGCTGAGCGCCCAAGAATAGATGCTTTTGAACTGTGGTGTTGGAGAAGACTCTTGAGAGTCCCTTGGACTGCAAGGAGATCCAACCGGTCCACTCTG
>CAKXYN010000747.1:0-18311 GCA_935064755.1 Tragelaphus eurycerus | reverse complement strand
GAACTGCAGCACGTCAGGCCTCCCTATCCATCACCAGCTCTCGGACTCTCAAGCGTCTTCTCCAACACCACAGTTCAAAAGCATCAATTCTTCGGCGCTCAGCCTTCTTCACAGTCCAGCTTTCACATCCATACATGACCACAGGAAAGACCATAGCCTTGACTAGGCAAACCTTTGTTGGCAAAGTGATGTCTCTGCTTTTGAATATGCTCTCTAGGTTGGTCATAACTTTCCTTCCAAGGAGTAAGCGTCTTTTAATTTCATGGCTGCAGTCACCATCTGCAGTGATTTTGGAGCCCAGAAAAAAAAAAAAAACAAACTTTCTTTTTTTTTTCCATTTTTTTTCCTTTTAGTGATGGGACCAGATGCCATCATCTTCGTTTTCTGAATGTTGAGCTTTAAGCCAACCTTTTCACTCTCCACTTTCACTTTCATCAAGAGGCTTTTTAGTTCCTCTACACTTTCTGCCATAAGGGTGGTGTCATCTGCATATCTGAGGTTATTGATATTTCTCCCGGCAGTCTTGATTCCAGCTTGTGTTTCTTCCAGTCCAGCATTTCTCATGATGTACTCTGCATATAAGTTAAATAAACAGGGTGACAATATACAGCCTTGACGTACTCCTTTTCCTATTTGGAACCAGTCTGTTGTTCCATGTCCAGTTCCTACTGTTGCTTCCTGACCTGCATACAGATTTCTCAAGAGACAGATCAGGTGGTCTGATATTCCCATCTCTCTCAGAATTTTCCACAGTTTATTGTGATCTACACAGTCAAAGGCTTTGGCATAGTCAATAAAGCAGAAATAGATGTTTTCTGGAACTCTCTTGCTTTTTCCATGATCCAGCGGATGCTGGCAATTTGATCTCTGGTTCCTCTGCCTTTTCTAAATCCAGCTTGAACATCAAGAAGTTCACAGTTCACATATTGCTGAAGCCTGGCTTGGAGAATTTTGAGCATTACTTTACTAGCGTGTGAGATGAGTGCAATTGTGTGGTAGTTTGAGCACTCTTTGGCATTGCCTTTCTTTGGGATTGGGATGTAAAACTGACCTTTTCCAATCTTGTGGCCACTGCTGAGTTTTCCAGATTTGCTGGCATATTGAGTGCAGCACTTTCACAGCATCATCTTTCAGGATTTGGAATAGCTCCACTGGAATTCCATCACCTCCACTAGCTTTGTTCGTAGTGATGCTTTCTACGGCCCACTTGACTTCACATTCCAGGATGTCTGGCTCTAGGTCAACGATCACACCATTGTGATTATCTGGGTCGTGAAGCTCTTTTTTGTATAGTTCTTCTGTGTATTCTTGCTACCTCTTCTTAATATCTTCTGCTTCTGTTAGGTTCATACCATTTCTGTCCTTTATCAAGCCCATTTTTGCATGAAATGTTCCTTTGGTATCTCTGATTTTCTTGAAGAGATCCCTAGTCTTTCCCAGTCTGTTGTTTTCCTCTATTTCTTTGCACTGATCGCTGAAGAAGGCTTTCTTATCTCTTCTTGGTATTCCTTGGAACTCTGCACTCAGATGTTTATATCTTTCCTTTTCTCCTTTGTTTTTTGCTTCTCTTCTTTTCACAGCTATTTGTAAGGCCTCCCCAGACAGCCATTTTGCTTTTTTGCATTTCTTTTCCATGGGGATGGTCTTGATCCCTGTCTCCTGTACAATGTCACGAACCTCATTCCATAGTTCATCAGGCACTCTATCATACCTAGGCTCTTAAATCTATTTCTCACTTCCACTGTATAATCATAAGGGATTTGATTTAGGTCATACCTGAATGGTCTAGTGGTTTTCCCTACTTTCTTCAATTTCAGTTCTGAATTTGGCAATAAGGAGTTCATGGTCTGAGCCACAGTCAGCTCCCGGTCATGTTTTTGCTGATTGTATAGAGCTTCTCCATCTTTGGCTGCAAAGAATATAATCAGTCTGATTTCAGTGTTGAGCATCTGGTGATGTCCATGTATAGAGTCTTCTCTTGTGTTGTTGGAAGAGGGTGTTTGCTATGACCAGTGCATTTTCTTGGCAAAATTCTGTTAGTCTTTGCCCTGCTTCATTCCGTGTTCCAAGGCCAAATGTGCCTGTTACTCCAGGTGTTTCTTGACTTCCTACTTTTGCATTCCAGTCCCTTATAATGAAAAGGACATCTTTTTTGGGTGTTAGTTCTAAAAGGTCTTGTAGGTCTTCATAGAACCGTTCAACTTCAGCTTCTTCAGCGTTACTGGTTGGGGCATAGACTTGGATTACTGTGACATTGAATGCTTTGCCTTGGAAATGAATAGAGATCATTCTGTCGTTTTTGAGATTACATCCAAGTACTGCATTTCAGACTCTTTTGTTGACCATGATGGCCACTCCATTTCTTCTGAGGGATTCCTGCCCACAGTAGTAGATATAATGGTCCTCTGAGTTAAATTCACCCATTCCAGTCCATTTTAGTTCACTAATTCCTAGAATGTCAACATTCACTCTTGCCATCTCTTGTTTGACCACTTCCAATTTGCCTTGATTCATGGACCTGACATTCCAGGTTCCTATGCAGTATTGCTCTTTACAGCATCGGACTTTGCTTCTATCACCAGACACATCTATAGCTGGGTATTCTTTCTGCTTTGGTTCCATCCCTTCACTCTTTCTGGAGTTATTTCTCCACTGATCTCCAGTAGCATATTGGGCCCCTACTGACCCTGGAATGTCAGGTCCATGAATCAAGGCAAATTGGAAGTGGTCAAACAAGAGATGGCAAGAGTGAATGTCGACATTCTAGGAATCAGCGAACTCAAATGGATTAGAATGGGTGAATTTAACTCAGATGACCATTATATGTACTAATGTGGGCAAGAATCCCTCAGAAGAAATGGAGTAGCCCTCATGGTCAACAAAAGAGTCTGAAATGCAGTACTTGGATGTAATCTCAAAAACGACAGAATGATCTCTGTTCGTTTCCAAGGCAAACCATTCAATATCACAGTAAACCAAGTCTATGCCCCAACTAGTAACGCTGAAGAAGCTGAAGTTGAACGGTTCTATGAAGACCTACAAGACCTTTTAGAACTAACACCCCAAAAAATGTCCTTTTGATTATAGGGGACTGGAATGCAAAAGGAGGAAGTCAAGAAACACCTGGAGTAACAGGCAAGTTTGACCTTGGAACACGGAATGAAGCAGGGCAAAGACTAACAGAGTTTTGCCAAGAAAATGCACTGGTTATAGCAAACACCTTCTTCCAACAACACAAGAGAAGACTCTACACATGGACATCACCAGATGGTCAACACTGAAATCAGACTGATTATATTCTTTGCAGCCAAAGATGGAGAACCTCTATACAGTCAACAAAAACAAGACCAGGAGCTGACTGTGGCTCAGACCATGAATTCCTTATTGCCAAATTTAGACTGAAATTGAAGAAAGTAGGGAAAACCATTCAGGTATGACCTAAATCAAATCCCTTATGATTATACAGTGGAAGTGAGAAATAGATTTAAGGGCCTAGATCTGATAGATAGAGTGCCTGATGAACTATGGAATGAGGTTCGTGACATTGTACAGGAGACAGGGATCAAGACCATCCCCATGGAAAAGAAATGCAAAAAAGCAAAATGGCTGTCTGGGGAGGCCTTACAAATAGCTGTGACAAGAAGAGAAGCGAAAAGCAAAGGAGAAAAGGAAATATATAAACATCTGAATGGAGAGTTCCAAAGAACAGCAAGGAGAGATAAGAAAGCCTTCCTCAGCGATCAATGCAAAGAAATAGAGGAAAACAACAGAATGGGCAAGACTAGGGATCTCTTCAAGAAAATCAGAGATACCAAAGGAACATTTCATGCAAAGATGGGCTCAATAAAGGACAGAAATGGTATGGACCTAACAGAAGCAGAAGATATTAAGAAGAGGTGGCAAGAATACACAGAAGAACTGGACAAAAAAGAGCTTCACGACCCAGATAATCATGATGGTGTGATCACTGACCTAGAGCTAGACATCCTGGAATGTGAAGTCAAGTGAGCCTTAGAAAGCATCACTATGAACAAAGCTAGTGGAAGTGATGGAATTCCAGTGGAGCTATTCCAAATCCTGAAAGATAGTGCTGTGAAAGTGCTGCCCTCAATATGCCAGCAAATCTGGAAAACTCAGCAGTGGCCACAGGACTGAAACAGGTCAGTTTTCATTCTAATCCCAAAGAAAGGCAATGCCAAAGAATGCTCAAACTACCGCACAGTTGCATTCATCTCACACGCTAGTAAAGTAATGCTCAAAATTCTCCAAGCCAGGCTTCAGCAATATGTGAACTGTGAACTTCCTGATGTTAAAGCTGGTTTTAGAAAAGGCAGAGGAACCAGAGATCAAATTGCCAACATCCGCTGGATCATGGAAAAAGCAAGAGAGTTTCAGAAAAGCATCTATTTCTGCTTTATTTATTATGCCAAAGCCTTTGACTGTGTGGATCACAATAAACTGTGGAAAATTCTGAAACAGATGAGAATACCAGACCACCTGACCTACCTCTTGAGAAATTTGCATGCAGGTCAGGGAGCAACAGTTAGAACTGGACATGGAACAACAGACTGGTTCCAAATAGGAAAAGGAGTACATCAAGGCTGTATATTGTCACCCTGCTGATTTAACTTATATGTAGAGTACATCATGAGAAACACTGGACTGGAAGAAACACAAGCTGGAATCAAGATTGCCAGAAGAAGTATCAATAACCTCAGATATGCAGATGACACCACCCTTATGGCAGAAAATAAAGAGGAACTAAAAGCCTCTTGATGAAAGTGAAAGAGGAGAGTGAAAAAGTTGGCTTAAAGCTCAACATTCAGAAAACGAAGATCATGGCATCAGGTCCCATCACTACATGGGAAATAGATGGGGAAACAGTGGAAACAGTGTCAGACTTTATTTTGGGGGGCTCCAAAATCACTACAGATGGTGACTGCAGCCATGAAATTAAAAGACACTTACTCCTTGGAAGGAAAGTTATGACCAACCTAGATAGCATTTTCAAAAGCAGAGACATTACTTTGCCAACAAAGGTTCGTCTAGTCAAGGCTATGTTTTTTCCTGTGGTCATGTGTGGATGTGAGAGTTGGACTGTGAAGAAGGCTGAGCACCAAAAAATTGATGGTTTTGAACTGTGGTGTTGGAGAAGACTCTTGAGAGTCCCTTGGACTGCAAGGAGATGCAACCAGTCCATTCTGAAGGAGATCAGCCCTGGGATTTCTTTCGAAGGAATGATGCAAAAGCTGAAACTCCAGTACTTTTGCCACCTCATGCGAAGAGTTGCCTCATTGGAAAAGACTCTGATGCTGGGAGGGATTGGGGGCAAGAGGAGAAGGGGACAACAGAGGATGAGATGGCTGGATGGCATCACTGACTCGATGGGCATGAGTCTGGGTTGCAAAGAGTCGGACACGACTGAGCGACTGATCTCTGATAACAACCAAATATTACGATCAATATTCATCCATTGTTGCCCCATAGAATAAATATAAGGGATATAAGAATGAATCTGGAATTTTGCCAATAAACTGAATTATCACTGCAGTTTTATTATTTGAACTTTTTGTAGAAGTATGTCTAGCATCCCAGGTTGCTATTTTGGCCACCTCATGCGAAGAGTTGACTCATTGGAGAAGACTCTGATGCTGCGAGGGATTGAGGGCAGGAGGAGAAGGGGACGACAGAGGATGAGATGGCTGGATGGCATCACTGACTTGATGGGTGTGAGTCTGGGTGACCTCCAGGAGCTGGTGATGGACAGGGAGGCCTGGCGTGCTGCGATTCATGGGGTCTCAAAGAGTCGGACACGACTGAGCGACTGATCTGATCTGATGTCTAGCATGAGATCAGTAATTAATCAGCACTATCTACTGCTGGATGCTGTCTTCTACTCTAAATAGATGCTCATTTTACCTGAAGCTGATGGAGAAACAAGGTATTTGGAGATACCCAAGTTATGACCAACCTAGATAGCATATTCAAAAGCAGAGACATTACTTTGCCAACAAGGGTCTGTCTAGTCAAGGCTATGGTTTTTCCTGTGGTCATGTATGGATATGAGTGTTGGACTGTGAAGAAAGCTGAGCGCTGAAGAATTGATGCCTTTGAACTGTGGTGTTGGATAAGATTCTTGAAAGTCCCTTGGACTGCAAGGAGATCCAGCCAGTCCATTCTGAAGGAGATCAGCCCTGGGGTTTCTTTTGAAGGAATGATGCTAAAGCTGAAACTCCAGTACTTTGGCCACCTCATGCGAAGAGTTGCCTCATTAGAAAAGACTCTGATGCTGGGAGGGATTGGGGGCAGGAGGAGAAGGGGACAACAGAGGATGAGATGGCTGGATGGTATCACTGACTCGATGGATGTGAGTCTGAGTGAACTCCAGGAGTTGGTGATGGACAGGCCGGTCTGGTGTGCTGCGATTCATGGGGTCACAGAGAGTCGGACACGACTGAGCGACTGAACTGAACTGAACTGAAAGCTTCGGTTTTTCCAGTAGTCACGTATGGATGTGAGAGCTGGACCATAAGAAGGCTGAGTGGTAAAGAATTAATGCTTTCAAGTTGTGGCGCTATATAAGCCTCTTGAGAGTCCCTTGGACTGAAAGGAGGCCAAACCAGTCAATCCTAAAGGAAATCAACCCTGAATATTCATTGAAAGGACTGATGCCAAACCTGAAGTTCCAATACTTTGGCCACCTGATGAGAACAGCTGACTCATTGGAAAAGACCCTGATGTGGGGAAAGATTGAAACAAAAGGAGAAGCAGGCAGCAGAGGATGAGACAGATAGCATCACTAACTCAGTGGAACAGATTTTGAACAAACTGGGAGATAGTGGAGGTCAGAGGAGCCTGGCGTGCTACAGTCCATGGGGTCACAAAGGGTTGGACACAACTTATTAACTGAACAATAATAACAGCAACACTATTATTTATATTTTCTTTCTTTTCATAGCATTTTTCAAAGTAAAAGTTGAATATATATATAAGGTATAAAACATGATGGTTTGCCATACGTATTAAAAAAAAAATGATTATTGTATGTGTGTGTTTAGTCGCTCAGTCTGACTCTTTGCAACCCTGTGGACTGTAGCCCGCCAGTCTCCTCTGTCCATGGGATTTTCCAGGCAAGAATACTGGAGTGAATTGCCATTTCCTACTCCAGGGGATCTCCCAGACCCAGTGAAGCTAACTAATATACCCTGTTCTCACATAGTTACCTCTTATAAGGGCACTTGAAATCTACTCTCTTAGGGTATTTCCACTATTCAGTACAATACTATTAACTACAGGCATCATGTTGTACATTAGATTTCTATTCATCCTCCATAGCTACAATTTGTATCCTTTAACCAAAATCTTCCCATTTCCCCCACCTACCCAGCTCCTGGTAACAACCAATCTACCCTCTGTTTCTATGTATTTGACTTTATATTTCACATATAAGTGAGATCATGTAGTTTTTCCCTTTCTGTCTCTGGGTTATTTCACTTAGCATAATACCCTCTGGATTCATCCAGATTGTTGCAAATGGCAAGATTTCCTTTTTAAAGGGTGAATAGTATCCCATTGTATATATATTCACAATAGTCTAGGCATGGAATCATAATATTATTCTCTCTAGGTCAAAGATAATTTATCACAGATGTCAAATGATTTTTAAGCTTCTCCTACTCATAATCTTTTGAAGTGGTTAATGTTATATTTAGGGCATCCCTCATAGCTCAGTCGGTAAAGAGTCCACCTGTAATGCAGGAGACCTGGGTTCGATTCCTGGATCTAGAGGATCACTTGGAGAAGCAAATGGCAACTCACTCCAGTATTTTTGCCTGGAAAATCCCATGAACCAAGGACCCTGGTGGGCTACGGTCCGTGGGGGTCACAAGAGTAGGACATGGCTTAGCAACTAAATCATCAATGTTATATCTATGCTTTTAGTGCATCCTCCTAATATGTAAAGAAGTTTTAAAAAGGACTGTTCTTTGAAAGATTCATGGCCTAAATGAAATTTAAATAACCAAAACTGAAATACAATTTTGAAAGCTTATTTTATTTAATTTTATGAAAGTTAGAACACCAATTCATTCTCCAAAGGTTAGAATTACTACACAAACTGTCAACTGATTTCCCTATCAACTTAGTGGTTCTTAATTTTTTTGTATATAAAATAAAAAGCTTTCACAATAAAAATGGATTATTTTGACGTTTTACCCTTAGATATATAAATGCATATGATTTAATTTTAGCTGTCCAATAGTATGTAAAGGAAAAGAACACATAAGGAGAGTTTTTATTCCAAGTTATCTTTGCAATGTTTAACTGTATTGGAAAATGAACAGTCAGGTACAAGATATCTAAATGATACCATGTACTCTAGAAGATTGTATTTTTAAGGATTAATATCAATGTATAATCCCATCCCACACACTCTTCTCACTATGTGACAAAAATAGTTCAGGTCTATGTCCCTTCCCTTTGAAACAGGATAAAAGTGACACTGAGGTTGGGTCATAAAAAGCAATATGACCTCTTCCTGGTTCTAACCTCAGGGACTTTTACCCTTGGAAACCTGCTACTGTGTTGTCAGGAAGCCCACACGTGAGAACTGCAGCCAATAGCTATGTGCAGTGCTGACAAGCATTCATGGCCAAATACAGGCACATCCCATCTTCCTGCTGAGGCCCCAGACATAGTGAGGCAGAGATGGCAGAAACTGTCCCCCCATGCCCTTTCTGAATCCCTGACCTGTAGCAAGTATGTGATACAATAAACAATTTTTGTCGCTGTAAGCCATTAAGTTTCATTATGCAGCTAGATTACCTGGAACATATGCCTTGCAATTAAGGCTGTCAGATAAAATACAGGGTGTCCAGTTCAATTAGAAGTTTCAGAAAAACAGTATATATTTTTTAAAATATAAGTATGTCTCATGCATTATCTGGGACCTACTCATACTAAAAAATGATTCACTCTTATTCCAAAATTAGACTGCAACTGGACATACTGTATCTTTATTTGTTAAATCTGGCAACTTTTGCAATAGGTTCGTATTGCAAATTTACTTGCTTAATTTACAATATGGACCTATGTGGAATCTACACTATCATATTTACTGATTGCCCATGGTTTTGGGGAGGCCAGACTGACCTTGCAGACCCAGGTACTCAGCCTTCCAAAAGCCGGGGCCAGAGAAGAAAATCAGACTGTGGCCTGACTCTCCCTTCATCCTGTGGCTCACAGATTCTCTCTGATCACAGATTTCTCTCTGATTCATCCGATCACTTCAATTAATGCTGACAAATAGCCACAGAAGACTATTTTTAAATGCAGAGAGTACTCTGGGAAAAAATTATCTTTTACCTTTTTTTTTTTTTTTAACTCTAGCAGCTAGGCATCATGCCTCTTAAAACCACTTCTGATCAAATTATTGTCTATTTCCAGTCACCCTGTTACATGTAGCCTCTTTGTCCTTAAATTTCTAAATATGAGCAAATGTGACATTGTGGGACTCTAAATTTAAAAATTGCTCTTTCTCTTAAAAACATTTTTTTCCAGGAAAGAATGGCAGATGAAACACATGATGTCTGGGGATTTGCTTCAAAATAGCCATGGGCGTGGGTAGGAGCAGAGACAGAGCAACTTCAGCCAGCGCTGGGAACTGGGTGGCCAGGAAGCTGGTGATGGCCACACGGGGTCATTTTTACTGTTCTTTCAACTTTTTTACTTGTTCAAAATTTCCCATGACAAAAGTTAGAAGGCAGGAAAAAATACTTATACAATACAGAGGAGATTATTTTATGCCCTATAAACAGAGATTGATAGTGCTAATAAGTTATCTGGCCCAAACTAGTATATTATAGCTAAGATACTGTAGACCGGGTGAAGCAGTGACAGAATCAAGTCCACATGAATGCAGCACTTGTACTCAAGTCTTCTGAATTTCATGCCAGTGTTTTACATGGGCTTACATTATACCATATTCTTTAATCTTTCCGGTTCATAAATCATAGTTTTATAATCATCAAAATTTAGAAGCTCTTTTTAAACAACTATGTTCCTTTGCATCTCAATAGGAATGCAGACCAAGAGAAGAATGCTTGATTTATTTAGGTTGTAATGGAAAAATTTGTCAACATTTAAAGTATAACTTTGAGAGCAAAAAGGGCAAAATATCAAAGATATATATGATTCCCATGGAGAGAGTAGCCTGGTAGGCTGCAGTCCATGGGGTCGATAGAGTCAGACACGACTGAGCGACTTCACTTTCACTTTTCACTTTTATGCATTGGAGAAGGAAATGGCAACCCACTCCAGTGTTCTTGCCTGGAGAATCCCAGGGACGGGAAGCCTGGTGGGCTGCTGTCTATGGGGTCACACAGAGTCGGACACAACTGAAGTGACGCAGCAGCAGCTGCAGGATATATTTTTAACATGTATTTACTTGTAACTTTCTTTGATTCTCTCCGTGCCCCCATACCCATGTACATGCATGCACACACACATACACACAAGCACACATATATTCAGCTGTCTTTCCTGACTCTGAATTCAACAGCACATATTTTTTTCAAGCACGTATCACTTCCTACTTTGAATGTGATTTGCTTATGTATCTTATATATCTCATTTATTCATTAATGAATATTTTATTGAATGCTAGCTCTATGCCCAGCAGTGCCGGGTTTAAAGTAGTAAATAAAACAAACTTGGTCCATACCTTCATGGAGCTTAGTGGGGGAGAGAGAAAGTAAGAAAACACAAGGAAAGTACATAAAAATTGAGATGAAACCTAAAAAGGAACCAAACAGAATAAGAAAATAGGGAATAATAAGGTGAGTGGGAGCACCATGGGGATGACCAACACTGCACGGGGTTCAGAGACATTCATGATAAGATTCAAACAGGGAGAAGAGGAGTCTCATTCCAGGCAGAGGGCACAGCCTGTGCAGAGGCCCCAGTGCAGGAACACCTGGCCCCAGTGCTGCTGGGCCATGAGTGAAGAAGGCAGAGGAGGCTGTGTGATTGAAGGGAAGAAGCGAGGTCAGGTCATGTGCGGCCTTGAAGTCAGGGTCAAAAGTTGGGGTTTCCCAATTGGAGAAGGACATGGCAACCCACTCCAGTGTTCTTGCCTGGAGAATCCCAGGGACGAGGAAGCCTGGTGGGCTGCCGTCTATGGGGTCGCACAGAGTCGGACACGACTGAAGTGACTTAGCAATGATGTCCCAATTGAGAAATTTTAAGCAGAAGGGTGACACAATTCTTTCTATTTTTCCTTTTAGTTAAGATCTCTTTGGTTCCCGGGTGGAGAATGGATTATAGCAAGACAAAATATGAGTCAGCAGGCCAGAACGAAGGGCATGGTGTGGCCCAAGTGAGTTGTATTGAGGTTGGTGATTGCAGAAATGGCAGATTTGAGAAAGGATTTGGATGGAGATCATGACAAAGTCTGGATGTGAGATCACAGGGAAAGAGAAAAGCCAAGATTATTTCCCAGGTTTTAGGCCAGAGCAACTGTTACTTAGGGTAACTCCATCAGATCAGATCAGATCTGTCCCTCAGTCGGTGCGACTCTTTGCGACCCCATGAATCGCAGCATGCCAGGCCTCCCTGTACATCACCAACTCCCGGAGGTCACTCAGACTCACATTCAACGAGTCAGTGATGCAATCCAGCCATCTCATCCTCTGTCGTCCCCTTCTCCTTCTGCCCCCAATCCCTCCCAGCATCAGAGTCTTCTCCAATGAGTCAACTCTTCGCATGAGGTGGCCAAAATACTGGAGTTTCAGCTTTAGCATCATTCCTTCCAAAGAAATCCCAGGGCTGATCTCCTTCAGAATGGACTGGTTGGATCTCCTTGCAGTCCAAGGGACTCTCAAGAGTCTTCTCCAACACCACAGTTCAAAACCATCAATTCTTCGGCGCTCAGCCTTCTTCACAGTCCAACTCTCACATCGATACATGACCACAGGAAAGACCATAGTCTTGACTAGGCGAACCTTTGTTGGCAAAGTAATGTCTCTGCTTTTGAATATGCTATCTAGGTTGGTCATAACTTTCCTTCCAAGGAGCAAGTGTCTTTTAATTTCATGGCTGCAGTCACCATCTGTAGTGATTTTGGAGCCCCCAAAATAAAGTCTGACACTGTTTCCACTGTTTCCCCATCTATTTCCCATGTAGTGATGGGACCGGATGCCATGATCTTTGTTTTCTGAATGTTGAGCTTTAAGCCAACTTTTTCACTCTTCTCTTTCACTTTCATCAAGAGGCTTTTTAGTTCCTCTTTACTTTCTGCCATAAGGGTGGTGTCATCTGCATATCTGAGGTTATTGATACTTCTGGCAATCTTGATTCCAGCTTGTGTTTCTTCCAGTCCAGTGTTTCATGATGTACTCTACATATAAGTTAAATCAGCAGGGTGACAATATACAGCCTTGATGTACTCCTTTTCCTATTTGGAACCAGTCTGTTGTTCCATGTCCAGTTCTAACAGTTGCTCCCTGACCTGCATACAAATTTCTCAAGAGGTAGGTCAGGTGGTCTGGTATTCTCATCTGTTTCAGAATTTTCCACAGTTTATTGTGATCCACACAGTCAAAGGCTTTGGCATAGTCAATAAAGCAGAAATAGATGTTTTTCTGGAACTCTCTTGCTTTTTCCATGACCCAGCGGATGTTGGCAATTTGATCTCTGGTTCCTCTGCCTTTTCTAAAACCAGCTTGAACATCAAGGAGTTCACGGTTCACATATTGCTGAAGCCTGGCTTGGAGAATTTTGAGCATTACTTTACTAGCGTGTGAGATGAGTGCAATTGTGTGGTCGTTTGAGCATTCTTTGGCATTGCCTTTCTTTGGGATTAGAATGAAAACTGACCTTTTCCAGTCCTGTGGCCACTGCTGAGTTTTCCAGATTTGCTGGCATATTGAGGGCAGCACTTTCACAGCACTATCTTTCAGGATTTGGAATAGCTCCACTGGAATTCCATCACCTCCACTAGCTTTGTTCATAGTGATGCTTTCTAAGGCCCACTTGACTTCATATTCCAGGCTGTCTGGCTCTAGGTCAGTGATCACACCATCATGATTATCTGGGTCGTGAAGCTCTTTTTTGTACAGTTCTTCTGTGTATTCTTGCCACCTCTTCTTAATATCTTCTGCTTCTGTTAGGTCCATACCATTTCTGTCCTTTATTGAGCCCATCTTTGCATGAAATGTTCCTTTGGTATTTCTGATTTTCTTGAAGAGATCCTTAGTCTTTCCCTTCTGTTGTTTTCCTCTATTTCTTTGCATTGATCGTTGAGGAAGGCTTTCTTATCTCTCCTTGCTGTTCTTTGGAACTCTGCATTCAGATGCTTATATTTTTCCATTTCTCCTTTTCTCCTTTGCTTTTCACTTCTCTTCTTTTCACAGCTATTTGTAAGGCCTCCCCAGACAGCCATTTTACTTTTTTGCATTTCTTTTCCATGGGGATGGTCTTGATCCCTGTCTCCTGTACAATGTCACGAACCTCATTCCATAGTTCATCAGGCACTCTATCTATCAGATCTAGGCCCTTAAATCTATTTCTCACTTCCACTGTATAATCATAAGGGATTTGATTTAGGTAATACCTGAATGGTCTAGTGCTTTTCCCTACTTTCTTCAATTTCAGTCTGAATTTGGCAATAAGGAGTTCATGATCTGAGCCACAGTCAGCTCCTGGTCTTGTTTTTGCTGATTGTATAGAGCTTCTCCATCTTTGGCTGCAAAGAATATAATCGATCTGATTTCGGTGTTGACCATCTGGTGATGCCCATGTATAGAGTCTTCTCTTGTGTTGTTGGAAGAGGGTGTTTGCTATGACCTGTGTATTTTATTGGCAAAACTCTATTAGTCTTTGCCCTGCTTCATTCCGTATTCCAAGGCCAAATGTGCCTGTTACTCCAGGTGTTTCTTGACTTCCTACTTTTGCATTCCAGTCCACTATAATGAAAAGGACATCTTTTTTGGGTGTTAGTTCTAAAAGGTCTTGTAGGTCTTCATAGAACCGTTCAACTTCAGCTTCTTCAGCGTTACTGGTTGGGGCATAGACTTGGATTACTGTGACATTGAATGCTTTGCCTTGGAAATGAACAGAGATCATTCTGTCGTTTTTGAGATTACATCCAAGTACTGCATTTCGGACTCTTTTGTTGACCATGATGGCCACTCCATTTCTTCTGAGGGATTCCTGCCCGCAGTAGTAGATATAATGGTCCTCTGAGTTAAATTCACCCATTCCAGTCCGTTTTAGTTCGCTAATTCCTAGAATGTCGACATTCACTCTTGCCATCTCTTGTTTGACCACTTCCAATTTGCCTTGATTCATGGACCTGACATTCCAGGTTCCTATGAAATACTGCTCTTTACAGCATCGGACTTTGCTTCTATCACCAGACACATCCACAGCTGGGTATTCTTTTTGCTTTGTCTCCATCCCTTCATTCTGTCTGGAGTTATTTCTCCACTGATGTCCAGTAGCATATTGGGACCCTACTGACCTGGGGAGTTTCTCTTTCAGTATCCTATCATTTTGCCTTTTCATACTGTTCATGGGGTTCTCAAGGCAAGAATACTGAAGTGGTTTGCCATTCCCTTCTCCAGTGGACTACACCCTGTCAGATCTCTCCACCATGACCCGCCCATCCTGGGTTGCCCCACGGGCATGGCTTAGTTTCATTGAGTTAGACAAGGCTGTGGTCCTAGTGTGATTAGATTGACTAGTTTTCTGTGAGTATGGTTTCAGTGTGTTTGCCCTCTGATGCCCTCTTGCAACAGCTACCGTCTTACTTGGGTTTCTCTTACCTTGGGCATGGGGTATCTCTTCACGGCTGCTCCAGCAAAGCACAGCCATCACACCTTACCTTGGACGAGGGGTCTCTCCTCACCACTGCCCTTCCCTGACCTTGGAGGAGGGGTATCTCCTCACCGCCGCCCTTCCTGACCTCGGTCGTGGGGTAGCTCCTCTCGGCTGCGCTGGTCCTCACCGCCGCCCATAGATGAACTCCATAAATGAAGGTAATTCAGGGGAAAAAAAGTTGTATTCTTTTTTTTAAATAAATATTTATTAATTTATGTTTGTATTTATTTGGCTGTGTTGGATCTTAGTTGCATCACGTGGGATCTTTAGTTGCAGAATGCAGCCTCTCTAGTTGTGGCTTGAGGGCTCAGTAGTTGAGGTCCATGGGCTTAGCTGATCTGTGGCATGTGACCAGGGATCGAACCTGCCTCCCCCTCCATTGCAAGATGGCTTTTTAACCACTGGAACCACCAAATCCCTTTTTTACTCTTTTTCCCTCAAGGATGGATGGTCCAGTAGGAGACAAATCCTTACTAAACTGTGAGCATCTTGTAGACCCATCATTGTATTCTGAGAAAGTAGCTTGGTGCCCACCACACAGGTAGAGGTTGAATAAGGCTTACTTACTGGGTGTGCAAGCAAGCAGAGCCCTATTGGTGGTGGCGGTGGGGGGAGCACCTGGGAGATTTTTTTTGGATCCAGGATTTAAAAAGAACAAAATTTTAAAATAATTATTGGTTATTTCAATGTATATTATAGTTCTACATTAGACTTTGCAGGCAGCTCAGGGGTAAAGAATCTGCCTGCAATACAGGAGCTGCAGGGACACAAGCACTATCCCCAAGTGCAGAAGATCCCCTGGAAGAGGCAAAGACAATCCACTCCAGTGTTCTTGCCTGGAGAATTCCATGGCCAGTAATCTGGTGGGCTACAGCCCATGGGGTTACAAAGAGTCAGACGTGACTGCATATGCACGCAGCTCAGCATAGTTATATATTGAGGGCTCCCTGCCCCTTTAAAAAATTATAGTAAAATACACACAAACTAAAATTTACCATTTTAACCTTTTGTTTTTGGCTGCACTGGGAGGCTTGCAGGATCTTAGTTTCTTGACCAGCAATTGAACCTGGGTCACAGCAGTGAAAGCACGGAGTCCTAACCACTAGACTGCCAAGGAATTCCCTATTTTAGCTATTTTTTTTATTGGACTATAATTGCTTTACAATGTTGTATTAGTTTCTGTTGTACAACACAGTGAATCAGTTATATGCATACATGTATCTTATCCCTCTTAGATGCACCACCCCCCATCCCACCCTTCTAGGGCATTACAGAGCGCAAAGCTGAGCTCCCTGAGCTATACAACAGATTCCCACTAGCTAGCTATTTTACACATGGTATTGTACATGTGCCAGTCATATTCTCCCAGTTCATCCCAACCTAACTGTCCCCTCCTCCCTGTATCCACATGTCCATTATCTATATCTGCATCTCTATTCCTGCCCTGCAAATAGATTAATCTGTGCCATTTTAAAATTTACACTTCAGAGACATTAGTACATTCACATTGTTGTGCAACCATCACTACTGTCCATCTCCAGATCTTTTTAATCTTTCACAACTGAAACTCCATACCCGTGAAGCACCCACTTTCAATCCTGCCCTCCCCTCAGCCCCCAAGTAACCACTCTCCCCCTTTTTCTCTCTCTGAGTTTGAGTACTCTAGGTACCTCATATAAATGCAATCATATGATATTTGTCCTTTTATGTCAGGCCTATTTTACTTTATATAATATCTTCAAGGTTTGTCCATGTTGTAGCATGTGTTAGGATTTCCTTTTTTTTAGGGGAGCCCAAGCTCTTTTATCGGAGAAGGCAATGGCACCCCACTCCAGTACTCTTGTCTGTAAAAATCCCATGGACAGAGGAGCCTGGTGGGCTACAGTCCAAGGGGTCGTGAAGAGTCGGACACAACTGAGCGACTTCACTTTCACTTTTCACTTTCATGCATTAGAGAAGGAAATGGCAGCCCACTCCAGTGTTCTTGCCTGGAGAATCCCAGGGATGGTGGATCCTGGTGGGCTGCCGTCCATGGGGTCACCCAGAGTCAGACATGACTGAAGTGACTTAGCAGTAGCAGCAAGCTCTTTTATAGCAGCTAAAACAACTAAGTTTAGCAAGAGTGATAGTTAAAACTGAAGTGCTCTCCTCAAGTGAATGTCAATGGTCAGTCAAGTGTACTGGCTCAACAATCTGCCTCTGTGAAGGACTGGGCTCACTCTGGCAGGGCTGGGCAGTCTGTTGATGCCGCGATGTCTTCTCTAGTTAGATGCCCCAGTAGGGCCCCACTAACCTCCAGCCTACTAATGCCCCCCACCCTTTTTAATCTTCATCACTCTCACCCTATTCCCCCAACTCTACCCCAGGCTGCCCACCCTGAAGTGTTCAGCTTGGTCCTTCTACTTTGTTCTTTGGTCTCTCATCTATTGTTGCTGGGTAAATGTTTTGATCTCTTTGACTCTTGGTATTCAAAGCCAGGTTTATGTCTGCTTTTGACGGTAAGCTTACAATCTCCATTCTGACTCACATTTACTCTGGGTAAATTTGGATCCTTTCCCTCTTTATGGCAAATGAAAGAGCCGGGAAACAAAAAAGAATGATGTTGATAGTGATGAGAGTAGAAATGGAGAGTCAGCAAGGAAGACTTAGGTATAGTATATATCTCCAAATATCTTCCTTCTACAGACATTTCTTCCATTTCTTCTTTTGGTAGGGTGGAAAGAGAGATCATTCTTCTTGAGAAGTACTGCAATGCAGCTCTTCTCTGCTGATAAGTAAGGGCTGGACTTGGCTTAAAGTCCCTTTATGAGAGTCCAGATGAATGATGGAGGCATACTCCCAACACAGGTTTTCTCTACATGGGAAAAGCACAAAAGTACTAAGAGGGAGGGCTAAGATTTCTCTCCACAAATAATTTGTCATCATCTATGCCATTCACCATTAATTACCATCATTCTAGGCAGGAAAGATTTTTAAATGGTTTTTACAGTACTCATCAAGGTTTTAAAAAACAACAGCAACATCAGTATCAATTCAATGCTGCTGCTGCTTCTAAGTCACTTCAGTCATGTCCAACTCTGGGCGACCCCATAGACGGCAGCCCACCAGGCTCCCCCGTCCCTGGGATACTTCAGGCAAGAACAGTGGAGTGGGTTGCCACTTCCTTCTCCAATGCAGGAAAGTGAAAAGTGAAAGGGAAGTAGCTCAGTCGTGTCCGATTCTTCGTGAGCCCATGGACTGCAGCCTACCAGGCTCTTCCGTCCATAGGATTTTCCAGGCAAGAGTACTGGAGTAGGTTGCCATTGCCTTCTCCAATTAATTCAATGAAGAACCTATAAATATGTTATTTTGTGCAAAATAACTTCCTAATGCCAAGCCAGTTTTTAAACCTTCAAGTTGAGATCCATTAGGAGGTCATGAAATCAATTTAGAAG
>CAKXYN010000746.1:0-15000 GCA_935064755.1 Tragelaphus eurycerus | reverse complement strand
CTTGATTCCAACTTGTGTTTCTTCCAGTCCAGCGTTTCTCATGATGTACTCTGCATATAAGTTAAATAAACAGGGTGACAATATGCAGCCTTGACGTACTCCTTTTCCTATTTGGAACCAGTCTGTTGTTCCATGACCAGTTCTAACTGTTGCTTCCTGACCTGCATACAGATTTCTCAAGAGGCAGGTCGGGTCGTCTGGTAGTCCCATCTCTTTCAGAATTTTCCACAGTTGATTGTGATCTACACAGTCAAAGGCTTTGGCATAGTCAATAAAGCAGAAATAGATGTTTTTCTGGAACTCTCTTGCTTTTTCCATGATCCAGCGGATGTTGGCAATTTGGTCTCTGGTTCCTCTGCCTTTTCTAAAACCAGCTTGAACATCAGGAAGTTCACGGTTCACATATTGCTGAAGCCTGGCTTGGAGAATTTTGAGCATTACTTTACTAGCGTGTGAGATGAGTGCAATTGTGCGGTAGTTTGAGCATTCTTTGGCATTGCCTTTCTTTGCCATTGGAATGAAAACTGACCTTTTCCAATCCTGTGGCCACTGCTGAGTTTTCCAAATTTGTTGGCATATTGAGTGCAGCACTTTCACAGCATCATCTTTCAGGATTTGGAATAGCTCCACTGGAATTCCATCACCTCCACTAGCTTTGTTCATAGTGATGCTTTCTAAGGCCCACTTGATTTCACATTCCAGGATGTCTGGCTCTACGTCAGTGATCACACCATCGTGATTATCTGGGTCGTGAAGATCTTTTTTGTACAGTTCTTCTGTGTATTCTTGCCACCTCTTCTTAATATCTTCTGCTTCTGTTAGGTCCATACCATTTCTGTCCTTTATCGAGCCCATCTTTGCACGAAATGTTCCTTTGGTATCTCTGATTTTCTTGAAGAGATCACTAGTCTTTCCCATTCTGTTGTTTTCCTCTATTTCTTTGCATTGATCGTTGAAGAAGGCTTTCTTATCTCTTCTTGCTATTCTTTGGAACTCTGCATTCAGATGTTTATATCTTTCCTTTTCTCCTTTGCTTTTTTGCTTCTCTTCTTTTCACAGCTATTTATAAGGCCTCCCCAGACAGCCATTTTGCTTTATTGCATTTCTTTTCCATGGGGATGGTCTTGATCCCTGTCTTCTGTACAATGTCACGAACCTCATTCCATAGTTCATCGGGCACTCTATCTATCAGATCTAGGCCCTTAAATCTATTCTCACTTCCACTGTATAATCATAAGGGATTTGATTTAGGTCATACCTGAATGGTCTAGTGGTTTTCCCTACTTTCTTCTATTTAAGTCTGAATTTGGCAATAAGGAGTTCATGGTCTGAGCCACAGTCAGCTCCTGGTCTTGTTTTTGCTGATTGTATAGAGCTTCTCCATCTTTGGCTGCAAAGAATATAATCGATCTGATTTCGGTGTTGACCATCTGGTGATGTCCATGTATAGAGTCTTCTCTTGTGTTGTTGGAAGAGGGTATTTGCTATGACCAGTGCATTTTCTTGGCAAAACTCTGTTAGTCTTTGCCCTGCTTCATTCCGTATTCCAAGGCCAAATTTGCCTGTTACTCCAGGTGTTTCTTGACTTCCTACTTTTGCATTCCAGTCCCCTATAATGAAAAGGACATCTTTTTTGGGTGTTAGTTCTA
The DNA here is from genome assembly GCA_935064755.1 of Tragelaphus eurycerus. Taxonomy (NCBI): domain Eukaryota; kingdom Metazoa; phylum Chordata; class Mammalia; order Artiodactyla; family Bovidae; genus Tragelaphus; species Tragelaphus eurycerus. The sequence goes on along the minus strand of CAKXYN010000746.1, from coordinate 13,351 downwards.
AAAGGTCTTGTAGGTCTTCATAGAACCGTTCAGCTTCTTCAGCGTTACTGGTTGGGGCATAGACTTCGATTACTGTGACATTGAATGATTTGCCTTGGAAATGAACAGAGATCATTCTGTTGTTTTTGAGATTGCATCCAAGTACTGCATTTTGGACTCTTTTGTTGACCATGATGGCCACTCCATTTCTTCTGAGGGATTCCTGCCCGCAGTAGTAGATATAATGGTCCTCTGAGTTAAATTCACCCATTCCAGTCCATTTTAGTTCGCTGATTCCTAGAATGTCGACATTCACTCTTGCCATCTCTTGTTTGACCACTTTCAATTTGCCTTGATTCATGGACCTGACATTCCAGGTTCCTTGTCAGCTGATCTGTCTATAATTCAGGGATAAAACTATGACTACAGAAAAGAAAGATGACCTGACCTAGGATGGACATGATATTCTATAGAACCAGAGAAAGTTGGTTAAAATAAAAAAATTTTTCTTGGAAACTGTAAAGCTGGTTCTCTTGCATATGCAATTAAAAACAATTAGCTTGTTTAAAAGGTCTGCCTAGGGCAAAGCTCGGAAAAGGCAATGGCACCCCACTCCAGTACTTTTGCCTGGAAAATCCCATGGACGGAGGAGTCTGGTAGGCTGCAGTCCATGGGATCGCTACAGTCAGACACGACTGAGCAACTTCACTTTCACTTTTCACTTTCCTGCATTGGAGAAGGAAATGGCAACCCACTCTAGTGTTCTTGCCTGGAAAATCCCAGGGACGGGGGAGCCTGGTGGGCTGCCGTCTATGGGGTCGCACAGAGTCGGACACTAGAAGATCTAGTCGGAAAACTAGAAGATCTCTGTCTGTGTGGATTTAGGTATGTCTCAGTGTGAGTCTTCTGTTTTTTGATACTATGGCTGAAGTTGTGAGTTCTTATTTAAATTTAAAGAAAAGGAAGCCCTTACAAATCAAACAATTCTAAATACAAGGAAAAAGCTGTTTTTCCAGCGATTGTGTCTGATTAAGCATAACATTCTTATATTTCAAAGCACCTTGCATATCTTGTTCCTTAAGCTCATATTCATGTAAAGACCGAACAGTTTATACTTCCAAATCAACATTACGCCCTTCAATTTGTTCTATGACAGCCCGTATGAATGACCATGTAACCCACCATTGAGGGGGAATACAGACTCCTTGCCGATATGCTCACAAAACATTATTCTTAACCCTTTTCCATATGTCTAGATCGAGTGTCCCCTCCTCTGGGAACCACGGATTATTTTCCAGTAAAATATGATAGCAGTCATTGAACTGATCTCTCAAAACATTAACACCATTTTGTTTCAGAAAGTGATGCATTATAGAAATGAAAGGAATCTTACTGCTATATGGTCCCATCCTGCTTCACTCTTTCTGCAGGGCTCGCTGCTTTGTTCAGTCTTCTTTCAAGTCCCTGTTTGTGAAGCCACCTGTTGGAGATATGTCTCCGGGACTTGTAAATGGTGAACCTGAAAGAACAACACTTGGACAGTCTCTGCAAGGACTGACAAGTTTATTTCTGCACTCAAGCCTTTTTATAGAAGCAAGGAACAAAGAGCTTAGAGGATACAGCCAGCAGAACACGTACAAGGCTAGGATATAATCAGTAAAAGATACTTCAAGGAACAGTGCATTCTTAACCACCCATGTATTTCTCCATGACCCATTTTCTCAAGCAACGTCTTTAATGTTTAATTGTTAAATCTAGGCACCGAGCATAGCCCAGGGCAGGAAATGTTCTTCAGCAATCAGTACACAATGCCTGGGTACTTCTAGCCCTTCGCCATTTTCCCACGGATCTCCTCCTTCAAGGCGGAGGTCCTTGCCTTGCCTATTTTGCACTGTGCCTCCCAACATTTACCCTGCTTCATTCTGTATTCCAAGGCCAAAATAGAAGAAATTAGAATTACAAAACAGAAGGGGATTTTGCCTTTCTTAGGCACTGGAATAAAAACTGACCTTTTCCAGTCCTATGGCCACTGCTGAGTTTTCCAGATTTGCTGGCATATTGAGTGCAGCACTTTGACAGCATCATCTTTTAGGATTTGAAATAGCTCAACTCAACTAAATATTAGAGACATGCAAATCAAAACTACAAGGAGGTATTTCCTGACATGGTTCACAATGACCGTTGTCCAAAAGTTGACAAACAGTAAATGCTGGAGAAAGGGTGAAAATAAGGGAACCCTCCCACAGTATTACTGAAAAGGTAGATTAGTAGCAGCCACTATGAAGAACAGTGTGCAGGTTTTTTAAGAAATGATCATGATAATGAAATTAGAATACTGCCTAACAGCATACACAAAAATAAACTCCAAACAGACTAAAGACCTAAATAAAAGGACAGATAATATGAAACTCTCAAGGGAAAAAAAGCAGAATACACTTTGACATAAAATGCAGCAAGTTTTTCTGTGACCCATCTCTTAGAATCATGAAAAATAAAGCAAAAATAAATAAATGGAACCTAAATCCCCTTAAAAGCACTGGCATGGCAGGAAAAACCATAAACACAACAAAAAGACAAGCCTCATAATGGAATTAATATGTTCAAACAAAGACACCTATGAGGAATTTCTCTCCAAAACATACAAACAGCTTATGCACCTTGATATCAAAGAAACAACCCAGTCAAATAAGGGCACAAGATTTAAATGGACCTTTCTCCACAGAAGACATAGAGATGGCCACAGAGCACATGAAAAGATGCTCAGCATCTATAAGTATTAAAGAACTGTGAATCAGAAGCAGCGTCACCTCACACACACCAGAATGGTCAGCATCAAAAATCTGCAACAATAAATGCTGGAGAGGGAATGGAGGAAAAAGAACCCTCCTAGCTGTTGGTGGGAATGAAAGTCAGTAAATCCACAAAGAAGAACAGGACAAATGTTCATTAAAAACTAAACAGAGGTGTACCAAAGGACACAGCTATCCCATTCCTGGGCACAGATCCAGAGAAAACCGTAATTTTAAAAGACAGGTGCACCCCAATGTTCATGGCAGCACCATGTATACAATAGCCAAGACATGGAAGAAGCCTAAGTGGATAAGGATAGATGAATGGGTAAAAAGATGGGGTACACACACAGAGCAATATTAGTCATAAAAGGTTGACATCACGCCATGTCCAGCAACAAGGAAGGGAGTAGAGAGGATCACACTAAGTGACGTAAGACAAAGAAAAACAAGCATCCTATGACATCACTTAGGATTGGATTCTAAAATGGATACAAATGAACTTCTTTACCAAACAGAAGTGGCCTGACAACATAGCACAGTGCCTTATGGTTACCGAGAGGGAAGTGAGGTGGGTGGAGGAAATGAGCAGGTAGGATGAACATACACACACGACTCTTTGTAAAATGATCAACAAGAATGCGCTATAGGACAAGGACCCCTACTCAACACTGCATAATAAACTATACGGGAAGGGAACCCAAAAAAGCAACATGTACACTCTATGCACGAGGGAATCACGCTGCTGTCCACCTGAAACAAACACACTCTACAACATTGTAAGTCACCTATATGCCAATACAATACACAGATTACAGAAAGAGAAGGCTGACTCTGTTCCGCTCAGGCCTTGGTGATCTAGGCTGCTGCCACGGCCCTGAAGCTTAGGCAGGCTTGGAGCCCGTGGATGGACTGTCTTCAGGCTAAGGGGAATAGAGATAGGTCCTCCTAAAGCGAAACTCAGCCTAATACACTCAAAGGACGGTGGCGCCTCTGGCCCAGAAGAGCTTTGAAAAGTCCCCTGGGCTCCACGTCTCCTGCTGACGGGGTTCCCACCTCCATGTTCCTTCCTCAGGGTCGCCACACCTATGGATGACAGCACCCTCCACAGAGTGGTGTTCCAGGAACTGGGATGTGTCCAGGGGATAGGACTAAGGAAGGAGGATGGAATGGGACACAAGCCTTGGGTATTTCTTCTGGCACTGCTGCAGCTAAGTCTTCTGGCACATTCCACTCTAATTGACAATCCAGGAACAGGATTTTCCCTAAGGCTCTGGTTGCCCCAGTAACCAGAGGTGGGCATTAACATGCTGCCGCCCAGTGGCCATTTCCCATAACAACAACTTTGAAACCATTGCTCTTGGGCACTTAATACTCCCAAGGCCTGGGGGCCGTACGTAAAAAACACCTGCCTTCAGGAAATGTCCTAGAGGAGGCCCTCAGAAAAATATTAAAAACAGAGCAGGCATTCAAGAAGACAATTTGAATAAGTAAGTTTAACTCACACTGTTTTAAAAAATCACATGCAGCACTCGGGGCTGATCCATGTCAATGTACAGCAAAAACCACCACGATATTGTAAAGTAATTGGCCTCCAATTACAATAAATAAATCTTAAAATCACATGCAAATATGTCAACATCACTAAATATGTAAATCAAAACTTCAGTGAGGTATCACCTCACACCAGTCAGAATGGCCATAGATGGAAACTCTACAAACAATACATGCTGGAGAGGGTGTGGAGAAAGGGAGCCCTCCTACACTAATGCTGGAAATGGAAATTGGGAGCAGCCACTATGGAGGACACCAGGCAGCTTCCTTAGCAATGAAATTAGAATGCTCCCTAACACCATACACAAAAATAAACTGCAAATAGATTAAAGATCTAAATAAAAGGCCAAATACTATGAAACTCTTAAGGAAACGAAAAGAACATGCTTTGCCATAAAATGCAGCAAGTTCTTTTTTGATCCACCTCATTGAATCATGAAAAATAAAACAAAAATAAACAAATGGGACCAAATAAATGTTTTTTAAAAAGAATTAATACAGCAAAGGAAGCCATCAGTGAAAGAAAAAGACAACCATCAGAATGTGAAAAAAAATCTTGCAAATGAAGATACCCACAAATAATTTATGCCCAACACATACAACACATACATTGTACAGCTCAATATAAAAAAATCCAATAAAAAATTAGCCAATGATCTAACTGCACATTTCTCCAAAGATGCCATAGCTGCTGCTGCTGCTGCTGCTACATCGCTTCAGTCGTGTCCAACTCTGTGCAGCCCCATAGACGGCAGCCCATCAGGCTCCCCCGTCCAAGCAAGAACACTGGAGTGGATTGCCATTTCCTTCTCCAATGCATGAAAGTGAAAAGTGAAAGTGAAAGCACAAGAAAAGATGCTCAGCATCACTACTAGTTCTCAGAGAAAGGGAAATCAAATGTACAACGGGGTATCACCTCACATTGATCAGAACAGCCATATCAAAAAAACCTAAATAAATCCTGCAGAAGTTGTGGAGAGACAGGAACCCTCCTACAGTGTTGGCAGGAATATAAATCAGTACACCCACTGCTGCTGCTGCTAAGTCGTTTCAGTCGTGTCCGACTCTGTGCGATCCCGTAGACAGCAGCCCTCCAGGCTCCCCTGTCCCTGGGATTCTCCAGGCAAGAACACTGGAGTGGGTTGCCATCTCCTTCTCCAATGCAGGAAAGTGAAAAGTGAAAGTGAAATCGCTCAGTCATGCCTGACTCTTAGCGACCCCATGGACTGCAGCCTACCAGGCTCCTCCATCCATGGGATTCTCCAGGCAAGTGTGCTGGACTGGGATGCCATTGCCTTCTCCCAGTACACCCACTAGGGAGAACATTATGGAGATTCTTTATTTATTTTTTTTATTTTGCTTAACTTTACAATATTGTATTGCTTTTACAAATCATCAAGATGGATCCGCCGCCAGTATACACGTGTTCCCCATTCTGAACCCTCCTCCCTCTCCCCTCCCCACACCATCCCTCCAGGTCGACCCAGTGTTCCAGCCCCAGGCATTTGTTATCGGGCATCGTACCTGGACTGACGACTCGTTTCAGATATGATATTATACATATTTCAATGTTATTCTCCCCAATCATCCCACCCTCTCCTGGTCCCAGAGTCCAAAAGTCTGGTCTATACATCAGTGTCTCTTTTGCTGTCTCGTAAATAGGGTTATTTTTACCATTTTTCTAAATTCCATATATATGCGTTAGTATACTGTATTTGTGTTTTTGTTTCTGGCTTACTTCACTCTGTATAATAGACTCCAGTTCCATCCACCTCCTTAGAACTGATTCAAATGTATTCTTTTTAATGGCTGAGTAATACTCCATTGTGTATATGTACCACAGCTTGCTTATCCATTCATCTGTGGATGGACATCTAGGTTGCTTCCACCTTCTGGCTATTGTAAACAGTGCTGCTATGAACATTGGGGTACACGTGTCTCTTTCAATTCTGGTTTTCTCAGTGTATATGCCCAGCAGTGGGATTGCTGGATCATAAGGCAGTTCTATTCCCAGTTTTTTGAGGAATCTCCAGACTGTTCTCCATAGTGGCTGTACTAGTTTGCATTCCCACCAACAGTGTAAGAGGGTTCCCTTCTCTCCGCACCCTCTCCAGCATTTATCGCTTGTGGACTTTTGGATAGCAGCCATTCTGACTGGCGTGAAATGGTACCTCATAGTGGTTTTGATTTGCATTTCTCTGATAATGAGTGATGTTGAGCATCTTTTCATGTGTTTGTTAGCCATCTGTATGTCTTCTTTGGAGAAATGTCTATTTAGTTCTTTGGCCCATTTTTTGATTGGGTCATTTATTTTTCTGGAATTGAGCTGTAGAAGTTGCTTGTATATTTTTGAGATTAGTTAGTTGGAGATTATTTTAAAACTAAACATAGAAGAACCAAGTGACCAGCAATTTCATGCCTAGGCGTAGATCCAGAGAAAACCAAAATTTAAAAAGCCACCTGCAACCCAAAGATCATGGCAGGTACAATAACCAAGACACAGAAGCAACTTAAGTATACAAGGACAGATGGATGGATACAGAAAAAATGGGGTACATATACACAAATGCAGTATTATCCAGACACAATGAAGGGTGAAATAATGTCATTTCCAGTTACAAGGAAGAAACTGGCAATGATGGTACTAAGTGAGGTAAGTGAGAAAGATTGACAAGTATCATAGGTCATTACTTCCAGTGGAGACTAAACATAGATACATATGAACTTCTTTACAAAACAGAAACAGCCTCACAGACTTAGAAGAGAAACTCATGGATACCAAACAAAGAAGGCAGAGGGACAGGGAGTAATGAGCTGGTTCAGATCAATATATACACTTTGAAACAGGGAATGAAGGGCTCTTAACAGTCACAAGTCCAACAGGGCTGTAAATGACACCTGCCCTCAAGAAATGTCCTGGGATCATTGGAAAAGAATTCCAAACAGGGCCAACTTTCAAGAGGTAAATTGTAATCACAAAGTGCAAAGTAAGAAAAGCTCAGGGAAAGATGCTCCACATCAATAATTATTAAATCAATGCCAATCAAAACCACAATGAGGTATCACCTCACACTGGTCACAAGGGTCATCACTGAAAAGAGCTACAAAGAATAAATACTGCAGAGGATGTACAGAAAGGGGGATCTTCCTACAACCTTGGTGGGAATGTAAATGGTGAAACCATGATGGAAAACGGCATGGAGGGTCCTTGAAACACTAAACACAGAGGTATCACATGATCCTGCAATCCCATTCCTGGGCTTAGGTCCAGAGAAAATCACCATTCAAAATGACACATGCACTTTGATTTTCAGGGTAGCACTATTACAATAGCCAAGACACAGAATTCACCACTGACAGAAAGATGAAGACTATGTGGTGCATCTATGCACTGGAATGCGACCCAGCCATGAAACAGAACAACTACTCACACTGGCAGCAGGAAGGATGTACCGAGAAATTATCATCCCGATGGGGAAAATCAGGGAGAAAAAGACAGATACCCTGTGGGAGCACATACCGTGGGACCATAAATTCATCCCAATGAGCTGGAGCACAAAACAGAGACAGACTCCCAGACAGAGAGAACCAAGCTGTGATCATCAAAGGAAGTCAGAAGGGAGGGATAAATTAAGAGTTTGGGATGAAAATAAACAAACTAATAATATATATCAAGTTGATAATGAAAAAGGACCAACTGAATAGAAGAGGGAACTCTACTAAACAAAATGCAATATAACCAATATAAGGGAAAACACAGAAAGAACAGTGTGATGGACCCTGAAATGTGCACTTCAACAGGGATCAAGATGGCAGATGTTTTGTGTATGTGACCACAAAGTTTTAAAACTTAAAAACAGAAAATAATCCATGAATGAAACAAGATGTACAACTGTCCTAATAATCTAGGGATTGAAACCATAAGAATAAGCTATGCATACACTTGCCAGACTGGCAGACAGGAAAGTCACAGAATCAAATGCCAGCAGGACAAGGAGCAATGAGAAGCCTGGTACCTGCAGGGGTGAAACCCCTTCTGAAACTGTCCTACCTCAGACTGCAGGGTCCAAGCGCACATGGCCCCACAGTGATGCTCCGACTTGAACATAAGCCCGTGAACTCTGTGCCAGGATACACAGGCATGGACACTGCACCCTCAGGAGCCAGACCCGAAACCAACCATGGACACATAGCTGAGACACCAGGGCACAGCCAGCATGCACAACACACCACGTACAGAGTTGGGGCGAGGTGAGGCTGGGCTGTGTGCCAGGGGGAAACGACAAGGAAAAGACCACTGGCTCAGAGTCAGATGACAGTGACCTCGGGGGCGGGGGGAGGCTGTGACCAGAGAAGCGCGCTCCTGGGTGTCCACTCGTCATGTTCTGTTTCTTGATCTTTATGATTAATGTATACATGTACACCATGTAATCCTTACTATGTCATTAAAGCTGGTCATTTTTCTTTATTTAAAAGGGGGTCTCCCAAACAAAGTAGAAGGGGACCTTCTTCTCTCAGGAAAGAAGTGAATGGTTTCTACTCATGAAATCTCAGTACCCAGGCTGCTCCCACCACCAAGCCTGACGACAACTCCATTGAGCAATGCATGGGGGCCACGGCACTCAGAAGGAGACCCCAGCACTGCAGTCACAGGTCACGGCTTCTGAGGAGCCCCCGTACCTGCTCACACTTCTCGGTCGTCCTGGGAGGATGCTCTTGGCCTGGTTGCTCTGGCACAGCTCCATTGCTGGGAGAGAAAGAAGAAGCATGCAGAGAGGAAAGGTGGGTTCAAGCCAACCCGCCTCCTTCTATGCAGACGATGCCAAGGGCCCTAAGAGAGGATGGCAAGGTGACGGAATCCAGCCTTCCCGCCTGAGGCCTGACCACACTAGGGCCCACGTGTCTGGTGCCACCAAAAGCTTATGAACACCGAAGGAGGTCTATCAACAGTCTGTAATAAACTATATAGGAAAGCAATCCAAAGCTGAACAGGTACACATATATGTATTTGTGAAAAACATTTTGTACACCTTCACCCCATATCACCTTGTAGAAAATGTTACTACAATAAGAAATACAAGTTAATTTAATTTAAAAAAATTAGACAAGTTTTTTGGCATTTATTCTGTCAAATTACACTCTTATTTACAACCCCAAAACAAGACTTCCAGTAAAGTTCTAGTTCCAGGATAACCACAGTAGCTCAGAATAAATCCTTCCACCTTGTGGCCATTCCCCACAACAGCAACAGCAAAATTAAAATCATGGTTTATGGGCACTTAATAATCACTTAATAATTGTTTATGGGCACTTAATAATCTTCCCTGGTGACTCAGACAGTAAAGACTCTGCCAGCAATGCAGGAGACCCAGGTTCGATCCCTGGGTCAGGAAGATCCCCTGGAGAAGGAAATAGCAACCCACTCCAATATTCTTGCCTGGAAAATCCCATGGATGGAGGAGCCTGGAGGACCCCCATACATGGGGTTGCACAGAGTCGGACACGACTGAGCAACTAACACACAGTAATCACGACTGTGGACTCTGGTGATGGGTACCCTCAAACACATTCAGGAGGAGCTACTCACACAAAGATGAAAAAAAGTGCAAACTATCAGAAGAAAGTAACAATAGGTAAACACAATTCACAATGTTCAAAGGAAAAAAACACATGAAAATTTGCACAATATGGTGAATTATTAGAGACAAAGACATCAAATTGACAATGAGGTATCACCTCAGGAATGTCAGCAGAGGCCATCACCAAAAAATGTGCAAACAAGAAATGCTAGAGTAGGGCTAAGGAAAGGGAACCCTTCTGTGGCGCTGGTGGACTCTAACTGGTAACAGCCACTATCAGGATCACTGTGCAAGTGCCTTTAGGGCGTCCCTGGTGGCTCCAATGGCAAAGAATCAGCCTGCAATGTGGAAAACCTGGGTTCAACCCCTGGGTCAGGAAGAACTCCTGGAGAAGGGTATGGCTACCCACTCCAGTATTCTTCTTTCCCAATTAATTTATTTTAATTAGAGGATAATTACTTTATAATATTGTGATGGGTTTTGCCATATATCAACATGGATCAGCCACAGGTATACTTATGCACCCCCTCAATCCTGAACCCCCTTCCCATCTCCCTCCCCACCCCTTCCCTCTGGGTTGTTGCAGATCACCAGCTTTGGGTGCCCTGCTTCGTGTACTGAATTTGTACTGGTCATCTACTTTGCATATGGAAATATACATGCTTCAATGCTATTCTCTTAAATCATCCCACTCTTGCCTTCTCCCACATAGTCCAAAAGTCTGTTCTTTATATCTGTGTCTCCTTTGCTGCCTTGCGTGTAGGATCATTGGTACCATCTTTCTAAATTCCATATACATGCATAAATATACAGTATTTGCCTTTCTCTTTCTGACTTACTTCACTCTGTGTAATAGGTGCTAGGTTCATCCACCTCATTAGAACTGACTCAAATGTGTTCCTTTTTATAGCTGAGTAATATAGTCCATTGTGTATGTGTACCACAACTTCTTTATCCATTCATCTGTCAATGGACATCTAGGTTTCTTCCATGTCCTGCTGCTAAGTCGCTTTAGTCGTGTCCGACTCTGTGCGACCCCATAGACAGAAGCTCACCAGGCTCCCCTGTCCCTGGGATTCTCCAGTCAAGAACACTGGAGTGGGTCGCCATTTCCTTCTCCAATGCATGAAAGTGAAAAGTGAAAGTGAAGTCGCTCAGTCGTGTCCGACTCTTAGCGACCCCATGGACTGGAGCCTACCAGGCTCCTCCGTCCATGGGATTTTCCAGGCAAAAGTACTGGGGTGGGGGTGCCATTGCCTTCCATGTCCTAGCTATTGTAAATAGTACTGCAGTTAAACTTGGGTACCTGTGTCTCTTTCATTTCTGGTTTCCTCAGGGTGTATGTCCAGCAGTGGGATTGCTGGGTCATATGGCATTTCTATTCCCAGTTTTTTAAGGAAGCTGCACACTGCTCTCCATAGTGCCTGTACCAGTTTGCATTCCCACCAACAGTGTAAAAGGATTCCCTTTTCTCCACACTCTCTCCAGCATTTATTGTTTGTAGACTTTTTGACGATGGCCATTCTGACTGGTGTGAGATGTTACCACATTGTGGTTTTGATTTGCATTTCTCTAATAATGAGTGAAGTTGAGCATCTTTTCATGTGTTTATTAGCCATCTATATGCCGTCTTTGGAGAAATGTCTGTCTGGGCCTTCTGCTCAAGTTTGGACTGGGCTGTCCATTCTATAGTACTGAGCTGCCTGAGCCGCTGGTATATTTAGGAGATTAATTCTTTATCAGTTGTTTTGTTTGCTATTATTTTCTCCCATTCCGAGGGCTGTCTTTTCTCCTTACTTACAGTTTCCTTTGTTTTACAAAAGCTCTTAAGTTTAATTAGGCCCCATTTGTTTATTTTTGTATTCATTTCCATTACTCTGGGAGGTGGGTCATAGAGGATCTTGCTGTTATTTGTGTTGGAAAGGGTTCTGCCAATGTTTTCCTCTAAGAGTTTTATAGTTTCCAGACTTACACTTAAGTCTTTAATTCATTTTGAGTTTATTTTTGTGTATGGTGTTAGAAAGTGTTCTAGTTTCATTCTTTTACATGTTGTTTTTCAGTCTCTCAGTTGTGTCTAACTCTCTGCAACCCCATAGACTGCAGCATTCCAGGCTTCCCTGTCCTTCACCGTCTCCTGGAGTTTTCGAAAACTCATGTCCGTGATGCCACCCAACCATCTGGTCCTCTGTCATCCCCATCTCCTCCTGCCTTCAGTCTTTCCCAGCATCAGGGTCTTTTCTAATGAGTTGACTCTTCACATCAGGTGGCCAAAGCTTTGGAGCTTCAGTTTCAGCATCAGTCCTTCCAATGAATAGTCAGGATTGATTTCCTTTAGGATGGACTGGCTGGATCTCCTTGCAGCCCAAAGGACTCTCAAGAGTCTTGTCCAACACCACAGTTCAAAAGCATCAATTCTTTGACGCTCAGCTTTCTTTATGTTTCAACTCTCATATCCATGCATGACTACTGGAAAAACCATAACTTTGACTGTACAGACCTTTGTCTTTTCTCCATTGTATATTCTTGCCTCCTTTGTCTAAGATAAGGTGTCCATAAATGCATGGATTTATCTCTGGACTGTCTGTTTTGTTCCAGTGATCTGTATTTCTGTCTTTGTGCCAGTACCATACTGTCTTGATGATTGTAGCTTTGTAGCATAGTCTGAAGTCAGGAAGATTGATTCCTCCAGTTCCATTCTTCTTTCTTAAAATTGCTTTGGCTATTTGGGGTCTTTTGTGTTTCCATACAAACTGTGAAATTAGTTGTTCTATTTCTGTGAAAAATACTGTTGGTAGCTTGAGAGGGATTCCCTTCTAGGCATGCTCTTCTCATGGGGCCATTCAAAACTGCCCAGGATTCAACAGCCACTCAGACCAAGGACGGATACTTCCTTCTGTGGAAGTTCAGGGGAAATCATCTGGCTAGGCTCCTGTTGAATTGGATACAGTGAAACCAGCAGAGCCGCCCACCAGAGACAGATGAGGAAATTCTGGCAGTTAGTAAGTCTGCGCAGCAAACAGGGAGCCCTGGCTGTGCTTGGCAGCCCTCCTCCTGTTTTGATCCCCTTCCCAACATGTGAGCACCTTTGACCTCTGAGCGCAGCCCTCTGATCTATCTATTAGAGGGGCCTTGTTAGGCTTTACAAATAGACAGGCAATAAAATGAATTTAACCCTGAAGCATGCAGCTCAGCAAGGGAGATGAAAACATCAGAAGCCAAGCTGATGTTGTGGGGTGGGGGAGAGTGGCGGTTAAGAGGCCGAGTCCCACCAGAGGGTCCATACAGACCCACACAGACCCGCACCCCCAGGAGGAGCAGGTGCGCCCCACACACACCCCACCCCCACACCCTCCCCCAGGGCCGCGCTCACTGGGCGGAGGGAGGGCCCTGGTAAGCAGCGACGTTCCCTCGCCCAGCTCTTCAGCGCCCCACCACAGGAGAAGGGGCCTG
>CAKXYN010000745.1:0-18654 GCA_935064755.1 Tragelaphus eurycerus | reverse complement strand
TGATCCCATGAATCGCAGCACTCCAGGCCTCCCTGTCCATCACCAACTCCCGGAGGTCACTCAGACTCACATCCATCGAGTCAGTCATGCCATCCAGCCATCTCATCCTCTGTCGTCCCCTTCTCCTCTTGCCCTCAATCCCTCCCAGCATCAGAGTCTTCTCCAATGAGTCAACTCTTCGCATGAGGTGGCCAAAATACTGGACTTTCAGCTTTAGCATCATTCCTTCCAAAGAAATCCCAGGGCTGATCTCCTTCAGAATGGACTGGTTGGATCTCCTTGCAGTCCAAGGGACTCTCAAGAGTCTTCTGCAACACCACAGTTCAAAAGCATCAATTCTTCAGCACTCAGCCTTCTTCACAGTCCAGCTCTCACATCCATACATGACCACAGGAAAAACCATAGCCCTGACTAGACAAACCTTTGTTGGCAAAGTAATGTCTCTGCTTTTGAATATGTGATCTAGGTTGGTCATAACTTTCCTTCCAAGGAGTAAGCGTCTTTAAATTTCATGGCTGCAGTCACCACCTGTAGTGATTTTGGAGCTCAGAAAAATAAAGTCTGACATTCTTTCCACTGTTTCCCCATCTATTTCCCATGAAGTGATGGGACCGGATGCCATGATCTTCGTTTTCTGAATGTTGAACTTTAAGCCAACTTTTCACTCTCCACTTTCACTTTCATCAAGAGGCTTTTTAGTTCCTCTTCACTTTCTGCCATAAGGGTGGTGTCATCTGTGTTTCTGAGGTTATTGATATTTCTCCCGGCAATCTTTATTCCAATTTATGTTTCTTCCAGTCCAGCGTTTCTCATGAATATAATATAAATGTGTCATACTCAGACACATTTAATTAGAAAGTGTAGGTGAGGATGTAGAAATTGGAAACTTTTTTGTTCTTGTGGGAATGAAAAATGGTATAGCTGCTGTGGAAATATATCTGGCAGTTCCTGTAAAAATTAAACATCACTGAGCAATTCCCATGAGGTGTATAGTCCCCAAAATTGAAGGCAGTGACTTGAATAGATAATGTCTTACCAGGATTACTTACAATAGCTGAAAAATTGAAGCAACCCTAATGTCCGTTGATAAACAAAATGAGATACATGTATTCAATGTGGATTAATTCTCCTTAAGGAGAGAAATTAATTTATCATATTGAATAGTCAAATCATGGACACAGAAAATGGAATGGTGTTTACAAGGGTATGTGCTAAGTGCTCAGTTCCTTCAGTTGTGTCCAACTCTGTGAGACTCCATAGACTGTAGCTCTCCAGGCTCCTCTTTCCATGGAATCTCCAGGCAAGAATGCTGGAGTAGATTTCCATACCCTTTTCCAGGGGATCTTCCTGGCCCAGGGATTGAACCCATGTCTCTTACATCTCCTGCATTGACAGGTGGTGTCTTTACAACTAGTGCCAGCTAGAAAGCACTACAAGGGAGTGGGAGTGTTTGTTTCTTGGTAACAGAGATGAAGATAGGGGTGATAGTTCTGTGGAGGGACAGTGGAGATGGTCACACAGCAACAGAAATTCATTAATGTCCCCAAATTGTACTTGTAAGAGTAATTAAAATGGTAAATTTTATATGATGTATATTTTTACCACAATAAAAGTGGAGAGGTAAGAAAATAAATAAGAACATGAATTAAGAAACTTTTGCCCAATGACTCCTTTTCCAAAGCTCTCAGTTTCCTTTTCATTGTGAAATAGGTAAGAGGTAGAAGGTGATTATTAATTTTTATACTGGTGTGTCGGAAATGTGTCGCTCCGAGCAAAAAGCACAAATAAAACAGCAAATAGGCCTTTCTTCTTGTGGGATTTTTCCTCTTACATTTATGAGCAAGAATATGATTGATGACAATGGAGGGAAAATTCTTCCTATAAAAGAAAACTAAAATCTACAACTTGTAGAGTATTAGTGAGACTATGGATTTATCCTTTATTCCTTGAACCTCAGAGTTTTTGATACTCTTGTGAGAGAGAATAAATCTATATTGTTTCCTTTAGATTATGGTAAAATTCACACAATGTATAGTTCACCATTTTAAGTAGTATAATTCAATAGATTTTAGTACATTCACACATTGTTCAACCATCACCACTGTAAAGAATAGTACCAGTGTAAATTAAACAGCATAAAGTTTTATACCAAAATTCAGCTGTATCTTTTTAACTCTTCATTAAGAATTCCACATGTTGGAAACTTTAGTTTGGATACCAAAATCCTAGCATGCTTCCTTTAAATTTATTTTAAAAGCGGTTAAAAAGACATTTTATTTAATCTGGGTAGTTTATTTTATTTAATCAACAATTTGATGAAATGTATTTGTCTTTTGTGTATAACAACAAATTTCTAAATATATTCTGAAATGGATTTCTAGATTGACAAAAGCCATCGTTAAAATTAATAAATTAATTTCTAAACCATGTAATTTATGTTGAGTTTATAATCATCATCAGTGTTCTCACATTTTAAATTGTTTGCAGGTTTTATAGTTATCTCTAGAGATGGTTCATTTTCCAGGAACAGTATAGAATACCATGGAGACTCCATTTCTGTTTTCATCACAATCATTTCAAGGAAAATTTGGAGCATAGCATATATACCAGTTTAGATGAAAGTGTTGGATTTTCTTATGATAATTATATAAGTATATTTCTGTATTGAGTACACTTCAGGAAATGTATAGATTTTATGATGTTTTGGCTTTTGTTTGTTTTGTAAAGACTCATCTTGATATTTTACTAAATTACATCCTAAACTAGGAATATTTTTTCAAGTATATGTTCTGAAAGAAATAATTACAAAGTAAGGACCCCTCTCCCCATGTAGAATTCTCCAAATAGACCTAGTAACAAGACAGGCTTTAGCAGTATGTGAACTATGAACTTCCAGATGTTCAAGCTGGTTTTAGAAAAGGCAGAGGAGCCAGAGATCAAATTGCCAACATCCGCTGGATCATGGAAAAAGCAACAGAGTTCCATAAAGCAGTTCTATTTCTGCATTATTGACTATGCCAAAGCCTTTGACTGTGTGGATCACAATAAAGTGTGGGAAATTCTGAAAGAGATGGGAATACCAGAGCACCTGACCTGCCTCTTCAGAAACCTATGTGCAGGTCAGGAAGCAACAGTTAGAACTCGACATGGAACAACAGACTGGTTCCAAATAGGAAAAGGAGTACATCAAGGCTGTATATTGTCACCCTGCTTATTTAACTTCTATGCAGAGTACATCATGAGAAACGCTGGGCTGGAAGAAGCACAGACCGGAGTCAAGATTGCCAGGAGAAATATCAATAACCTCAGAAATGCAGATGACACCACCCTTATGGCAGAAAGTGAAGAGGAACTAAAAAGCCTCTTGATGAAAGTGAAAGAGGAGAGTTAAAAAGTTGGCTTAAGGCTCAGCATTCAGAAACTAAGATCATGACATCTGGTTCCATCACTTCATGGGAGATAGATGGGGAAACAGTGGAAACAGTGTCAGACTTTATTTTTTGGGGCTCCAAAATCACTGCAGATAGTGATTGCAGCCATGAAATTAAAAGACATTTACTCCTTGGAAGAAAAGTTATGACCAACCTAGATAGTATATTCAAAAGCAGAGATATTACTTTGCAAACAAGGGTCCATCTAGTCAAGGCTATGGTTTTTCCAGTAGTCATGTATGGATGTGAGAGTTGGACTGTGAAGAAAGCTGAACACCGAAGAATTGATGCTTTTGAACTGTGGTGCTGGAGAAGACTCTTGAGAGTCCCATGGACTACAAGGAGATCCAACGAGCCTGTCATAAAGATCAGTCCTGGGTGTTCATTGGAAAGACTGATGCTGAAGCTGAAACTCCAATACTTTGGCCACCTGATGCAATAGACAAGCAGAAGATGTATGGTTACATTTTATTGAGATACACCATATGTTTCTCTCAAGTCCACAGGATTAGGCATAATGGACGCATGGTCCTTTCACATTGGTCATATATGTATCTATAATTCAGTTCAGTTCAGTTCAGTTCAGTCTCTCAGTCGTGTCTGACTCTTTGTGACCCCTTGAATTGCAGCACACCAGGCTGCCCTATCCATCACCAATTCCTGGAGTTCACTCAAACTCATGTCCATCGAGTCGATGATGCCATCCAGTCACCTCATCCTCTGTTGTCCCCTTCTCCTCCTGCCCCCAATCCCTCCCAGCATCAGAGTCTTTTCCAATGAGTCAACTCTTCGCATGTGATGGTCAAAGTACTGGAGTTTCAGCTTTAGCATCATTCCTTCCAAAAAACACCCAGGACTGATCTCCTTTAGTATGGATTGGTTGAATATCCTTGCAGTCCAAGGGACTCTCAAGAGTCTTCTCCAGCACCACAGTTCAAAAGCATCAATTCTTCAGCGCTCAGCTTTCTTCACAGTCCAACTCTCAAATCCATACATGACTACTGGAAAAACCATAGCCTTGACTAGATGGCTGGATGGCATCATTGACTCGATGGATATGAGTCTGGGTGACCTCCGGGAGCTGGTGATGGACAGGGAGGTCTGGTGTGCTGCGGTTCATGGGGTCGCAAAGAGTCGGACACGACTGAGCGACTGATCTGATCTGATCTGATCTGACTAGATGGACCTTTGTTGGCAAGGTTATGTCTTTGCTTTTCAATATACTATCTAGGTTGGTCATAACTTTTCTTCCAAGGAGCAAGTGTCTTTTAATTTCATGGCTGCAATCACCATCTGCAGTGATTTTGGAGCCCAGAAAAATAAAGTCTGACACTGTTTCCATTGTTTCCTCATCTATTTCCCATGAAGGGATGGGACCAGATGTCATGATCTTCGTTTTCTGAATGCTGAGCCTTAAGCCAACTTTTTAACTCTCCTCTTTCACTTTCATCAAGAGGCTTTTTAGTTCCTCTTCACTTTCTGCCATAAGGGTGGTGTCATCTGCATTTCTGAGGTTATTGATATTTCTCCTGGCAATCTTGACTCCGGTCTGTGCTTCTTCCAGCCCAGCGTTTCTCATGATGTACTCTGCATAGAAGTTAAATAAGCAGGGTGACAATATACAGCCTTGATGTACTCCTTTTCCTATTTGGAACCAGTCTGTTGTTCCATGTCGAGTTCTAACTGTTGCTTCCTGACCTGCACATAGGTTTCTGAAGAGGCAGGTCAGGTGCTCTGGTATTCCCATCTCTTTCAGAATTTCCCACACTTTATTGTGATCCACACAGTCAAAGGCTTTGGCATAGTCAATAATGCAGAAATAGAACTGCTTTATGGAACTCTGTTGCTTTTTCCATGATCCAGCGGATGTTGGCAATTTGATCTCTGGCTCCTCTGCCTTTTCTAAAACCAGCTTGAACATCTGGAAGTTCACAGTTCATGTATTGCTGAAGCCTGGTTTGGAGAATTTTGAGCATGACTTTACTAGCATGTAAGATGAGTGCAATTGTGCGGTAGTTTGAGCATTCTTTGGCATTGCCTTTCTTTGGGATTGGGATGAAAACTGACCTTTTCCAGTCAGTTTGTCGTCAGTAGTGTGGCCAATGTTGAGGTTTCCAAAAATGCTGACATATTGAGTGCATCACTTTCACAGCCACACATTACTGAAGTAAAAATCTTCTGGGTATTGGAACGGATTAACTGTCTTGAGAAAGTGTTTAAAACTTGTGATGTCCCTCTTCTGAAGTAAGAAGGAGAAACCTCCATGGAAAGAGTGCAGTATGCAGTTCATCTCAGTCAACACACCATCTTCCTTTGCTGCCATAATCCACACTTTGTCCAAGGTTAAATAGAGTCGTGCTCCTCTTTCTATGGAAATGAAGCAGCCCATATCACCGTGTAGTATATACACATTTGCAGATGAAATTCTGGGCATCTTTAGTGAATGTACATCAGTTAACTGATACAATTCCTTAATGGTAGGGAGCTTTTCAGTAAAGGCCACACATATACTTTTCTTTACCATCTCTGCTTTCAGTTTCCAGAGTAACTGCTTCCCTTTCTTATCTTCAGAGAAAAAATAGTGCCACCCATATCCAGTCAAGATGCAAGAACAGTCTAATCATTCCAAGGACAAGATAGCTGTCCTCCCTGGCCATCTGATAAATGGATGGAAATTGGTCTTTATCACTCAGTGAAGAATCAGAAGGACCATATGTCATCTGGGCAAGAAAAGAAGAACATGATTCTTCTAACCCATGTTTAGTGGGTTTGGGGCTGTCTTCCTTGAGGGGAGGGTGAACCAGTCCTCTCTGTTACAGGGAGAGTGACCAAATTATTTCCTGAAAAAGAAAGAGACCTAGTGGACATTCTGTAGTTCTTATTTCATTTTGGGCACACAGAAGACTGTGTTTCCTAGATCCCTCACTCTCAGAAAAGACATGTCGTTTCTTCTGAAAAATGTTGTAAATATGATACAAAAACTCAAAAGAGAATGTGTGAGATCCCCCTGAGCTCTTTATCTCCTTCAATGGCAGCTGACGTTTCAGATGGTGCATCCAGAATAATGTGGTATTTCCATCAACTTTGCCCCAGGTGGCTTGTGAAGAAGAGATTACTTCTACCTAGCAACTAATGTTTCATGCAAATGCTGAGAATAAGTAAATCTTGTCTTATTAAATCTTCATGATGGATTAAATGTACTACCACAGCATTACCTACGTTATCCTAGAGATTACAATGGCCTACCCTTTCACACTTTCTTTAAATATTCCATGGACAGCATTCTTCTATTCTATGCTGTTGTTCTTAGAGGTAATGTCTCCTGTTTGCTGCTGGTCAGATTGGTCCTTGGAAAGAGATCCTGAGATGGAGAGACCTGTGTGGAAAGTTTAACGGAGTATCCTCCTTATATGCCTGGGGGACAGGAGCAAGGCAGAAATGGGAAAAGAGAACTGCTGAACCACAGGACAATTACAACTGAATCTCAGTCAGTCCTCAGGGCTTTGGGATGACACTTCAGGGTTGTCCAATATTGAGGCAAGGGAACCAGGCTTCTTATTACTATGTGTCTAAGACCCTGGCTTCTGGCTGTTACTTGAGAGGGTCCTGTCCTAGAGTGAGGGGTTTCCCTACGCTGTGAGTGTTTCCTATGATGTAAAGAGTAGTAAACCATCACACTCAATGTTCCCTGGAACAGTGGGATGGTTGCCTTGACCCTGTGCATGAACTTGGACTTTAAAGTACTGACTGATCATTTCCATCACCTCCCATCCCAGACAATAACTCACCATCTGAAGTCTCTGAAATGTGTTTATAACTCAGTGGAGTGCATACACACAACCTCTACTTTATTTTTTCTGGGATGTGGGTGAAAGACACCAGGAAAGAGACATTGTCTCTCACCAGAACTCAGATCCACTCATCTGTGGCATTTTGTACAGCTCCAGATGGCTGAATGGCATCACTGACTCGATGGACGTGAATCTCAGTGAACTCCAGGAGTTGGTGATGGACAGGGAGGCCTGGCGTGCTGTGATTCATGGGGTTGCAAAGAGTCGGACATGACTGAGCTGACATGATCTGATCTGATCTGATCTGAGAAGTGTTCCAATCTTGGCTAAATATACTGATGCAGTTCCTGTAACTGCGGCCAAAGATTTCCTCTCTCCCTGGCAGTTGTAGTTAGGGGCAGTCTGTTTCCCTTCAGAGAGCCAAAACAGGACACCTTCCAGAATCTTGTGGTCACTTTCAAGGGCACTGTAGAGATTATAATCCAAGGACACGTTGGGAAGGAAATGAGAGTTCTTGCTGATCTCCTCAATGGCAAAGCAAAAAACCAGGACATATTGATCATTCCTGAGAAACCACCTAAACAGAGGGGACAGTATTAGACAGAATGGTCATGTAATACAGGAATATATCCCAAGCCAAGGGAAGGCAAGGGCTTAAACCCAGCTTTCCCATTCAGAGATTCTTCTGATTTCTTGGTGTGAATAAGGTCCCAGGGGTCTGGAGGACACTGGCAAGGCTCTCTCATTGTGAGGAAGCAAATTGTGGCCAATCCACCTAGGGAGGTTTCTAGGGCACTGTAAGAAGGGTAAACAACAGATTTTTTTAGTTCTTCAGAGGTTAGGTGAATCAACATAGCAAGATGTTTGCCTCTAGGTATGTTTGCAAGGAGCGTAAAACCATCCTACAGCCATTTTGGAAAGATGTAGTCTCAAATGCCACCCTGTCTTTCTTAGAGCGGAAAATCAAGATGCAATCATTCCCTCTTCCTCACAATTGGAATACACCAAAAGCACCAGACTTTACAGTTTCTAAAAAATTTAAAGGGTTCCTTTCTGACATCATATTCACACAGCCATTTCAAGGAACTCTCCCAGATATTTTGCTTTAATTAGTCAGCACTCATAAAGCCAATTTTTTAATATCACATTTTCCTTGAAAAAATGTATTTTGTCCATGATTCTACTTTATATTCATGGATTTCTGCAAACACATGCCAGAAATTTTCTTCTGTCATTTGTCATTTAATATGTGATTTTCTAACACAAATACAGTATACTAATGCATATATATGGAATTTAGAAAGAAGGTAACAATAACCCTGTATACAAGACAGCAAAAGAGACACTGATGTACTGAACAGTCTTTTGGACTCTGGGAGAGGGAGGGGGTGGGATGATTTGGGAGAATGGCATTGAAATATGTATAATATCATATTTGAAATGAGTCGCCAGTCCAGGTTCGATGCCTAATACCAGATGCCTGGGGCTGGTGCACTGGGACAACCCAGAGGGATGGTATGGGGAGGGAGGAGGGAGGAGGGTTCAGGATGGGGAACACGTGTATACCTGTGGTGGATTCATTTTGATGTATGGCAAAACCAATACAATATTGTAAATTTAAATCAAATAAAATTAAAAAAAAAAAGAAAAATTTAAAAAAAATGGAAAAAAAATGTGATTTTCTTGTATTTTTTCCATCCCAAACACTAAATATTTGATATTTAAAATAACTCTATTTTTGAGTTTCTTTAAAAAAATAATATTTTTTCTTTTTTAATCCTTTCCTTCTCCTTTTCTTGGAATTTTTCTATCTTTGTGAATTTCAACCTTAAAAGAAGTACATTTAAAACTAATACTTATTTGTTAACAAAGTGTAGTAGACTGAATTATTTTATGTAAACAGTGATTTGGCTGTTTTCTAGTGCTTCTTAAATATTTTCAATATTGTAATTTTCCAGATAAAGTGCAATTTTATTTTAGGTGAACTGTTTTCCCCAATATCATGAGCTATTTTAAAAATAAACATTCTATTGTTCATTATAGAAAGATCATTACATTGTGCTCAAATAATTTTATGTGTATTTTTTCCTATTTTTGGAATTTGAGTTTTCTACTGGGTAAACAAAGTGTCATATTTCCTTCTCCATTAATATTTGAAAGAAAACTAAAGTGTATACAGTTCATATAGAGGATACACTTGATGTACATCAAATAGCTCCTCCACACTAATGATATTCTTTAGAGATCTCTCCTTTTGTGTTTGAGGTCTTATAAAGTGGCAGAAGTGAATTTACTGTTTTTAACATTTAATTTATATCTTATCTTTTTCCATATGAAAGGAATTATTATTATTTTTTTTTTTTTTGATATTTGCTATTGGGGTGAAACACTTGAACTCAGCTTTAATGTCAACCTGTTTATCTTTTCCTTTAATTTCAACCTTTCAGATAATACATTCATCACCATCCACAAATGGGTAGAAAACCTGAAGAAATCATAAACTTCAACAATCTTAGATTTCTAACTTAAGATTAAACTTGACACACAAAACCCTCAACATAGACTGCTTTGCAAGACATCTTTCTGTAACTTTAGGAAACTTCAGGCTACATGTAAAGTGCAATTTTAACTCTTTTACCAGAAAATAAGATGGAGAACTCTCCAGTCAATTCTCTTGAGGCTGGAAGAAATAGGACCCAAATTTGTTATTGAGAAATTAATTCTGTTCAATTCCACAGATAAACCCAAATGTAATCATGCTATGCTATGCTATGCTAAGTCACTTCAGTCGTGTCCGACTCTGTGAGTCCCCATAGACGGTAGCCTACCAGGCTCCCCTGTCCCTGGGACTCTCCAGGCAAGAATACTGGAGTGGGTTGCCATTTCCTTCTCCAATGCATAAAAATGAAAAGTGAAAGTGAAGTTGCTCAGTCGTGTCCGACTCTTAGCAACCCCATGGACTGCAGCCTACCAGGCTCCTCTGTCCATGGGATTTTCCAGGCAAGAGTATGGAATGGGGTGCCATTGCCTTCTCCGAATGTAATCATACTATACAACATTTTTACCTGGTAAACTTCAACAAGGCATTATATATATATATATATATATATATATATATATATATATATATATATAAAAAGGACGACATAATAAAATGTGCCACAGTATCCAAAAGCTGGAAGGAAGGAAAACTTGTGACTTCTACAAAACATCTCATGTAGAGATCAGACCAGATCAGAGTTTAAAAACTCTTCCAGAAAATAAGGAGGATGTAACACTTCCTAAGTTATTTTGGAAATCCGGCTTTACTATTAGAACAAAAGATGGCAAGAATATTAGAAGAAAATAATACCACAGGCAAATGTCTTTTCATAACTTAGATGCAAAATTTCTTCACAATGTTATAGATAATTGATTCAAACACACACATAGACGTGTGTGTGTGCATGTGTGTATACGTTACAATGTTCCTGGGATTATTCTAGGACTACAAGATTGTGTTAATATTGACAAATCAGTGTAACTTACCATATTCACAAAATAAAGCAGGAAAAGCACCAGATCATTTGAATATATGCAGATAATTTGCAACAAATATCTATAATCCTTTACTAAGAAAACCTCAGCAAAGTAGGAGTAGAGAGCATTTCCTCAACTTGATAAAGCGCATTTACCAAAAGCTTCCTGCTTACATCCTACCTAATGGTAGTACCTCCATATACTAAGAAAATGCAAACAGGTCAGAGGGAGAAATAGACAACAATTTAGTAACAGCAGCAGACATCAGTACTCTAAATCAACAATAAATAGATAACCGATAAGAAAACTAAGTGAAAGAAGCCATTTTCAAACACCACATATTATTTAATCCCATTTACATGAAGTGCCCCAAATAGCAAACCCTTAGAGATAGTAGATTAGTGGCTGAGGTTGGGAGGAGAGGAAAATGGGAAGAGACTGACAATAGATGTGGATTTCACGTTGGGATGATACAAATGTTCTAAGTTTAGATAGTAGTAGAGGTTGCCCAGCTCTGTGAATGTGTAAAAAAAAAAAAAACATTGTACTTTACATTGTAAAAGGTTGGATTTTTATATCATGGGAATTATATCTCAATAAAGTGTTTACTGTAAAAATTCAATTTAGAAGTACACATAAATTCTTGAAAAAACAGAAGAGGAAAAATGAAAGATTTAATTACATAATTGTATTTTTAATTCTCCACAGCAACACAGAAATAAATATCAAAACAGATACTGGAGATAAATAATAAAAATCAATGATAAATGGGTTCAGATTAATGACAGTGACTTCAGATAACTATTGCATAAAGAATATAATGAATAAATAAGCAAAAGATCAGCACACCAGTAGAAATATCATTACAAGTAAAGAGTATGAACAATCATACTCTTTGAAAAATATGTACAAGGTGTAAAACCACAAACATTGTTGAGACTCTAATTAGACAAGAGGTGCACATTAAAATGATGGCTATGTGTCTCCTGCCTCTAAAGTGAGGCAAAAAGAACTATTGGCCAATATCACTGATGAACATAGATGCAAAAATCCTTAACAAAATCCTAGCAAACAGAATACAACAACATATTAAAAAGATCATACATCATGACCAAGTGAGCTTTATCCCAGGGATGCAAGGATCCTTCAATATTTGCAAATCAATCAATTTGATACATCACATTAACAAGTTGAAAGATTAAAAACCATATGATTATCTCAATAGAGGCAAAGAAAACCTTTGACAAAATTCAACATCCATTTATGATAAAAACCCTCCAGAAAACAGGCATAGAAGGAAAATACCTCAACATAATAAAGTGAAGTCACTCAATCATGTCTGACTCTTTGCAACCCCATAGACTGTAGCCTACCAGGCTCCTTTGTCCATGGGATTTTCCAGGCAATAGTAGTGGAGTGGATTGCCATTTCCTTCTCCAGGGATCTTCCCAACCCAGGGCTCAAACCCAGGGCTCTCACACTGTAGACAGAAGCTTTACTGTCTAAGCCACCAGGGAAGTCCAACATAATAAAATCCATATATGATAAACCCACAGCAAACATTATCCTCAATGGTGAAAAATTGAAAGCATTTTCCTTAAAAATCAGGATCAAGACAAAGGTGCCCACTCTCACCACTACTATTCAACATAGTTTTGGAAGTTTTAGCTGCAGCAATCAGAGAAACAAAAGAAATAGAAGAAATCCAGATTGGAAAAGAAGAGGTAAAACTCTCACTGTTTGTGGATGATGTGATCCTCTACATAGAAAACCCTAAAGACTCTGCCAGAAAATTACTAGAGCTAATCAATGAATATAGTGAAGTTGCAGAATATAAAATTAACACATAGAAATCTCTTGCATTCCTATACACTAACAATGAGAAAACAGAAAGAGAAATTAAGGAAACAATTCCATTCACCCTTGCAATGTAAAGAATGAAATATTTAGGAATAAATCTACCTAAAGAAACAAAAGACCTATATATAGAAAACTATAAAACACTGATGAAATAAATCAAAGATGATGCAAGTAGATGGAGAAATATACCATGTTCATGGATCCAGAATAATCAATATAGTGAAAATGAGTATACTACCCAAAGCAATCTATAGATTCAATGCAATCCCTATCAACCCACCAATGATATTTTTCAGAGAGCTAGAACAAATAATTTCACAGTTTGTATGGAAATACAAAAAAAACCTCGAATAGCCAAAGCAATCTTAAGAAAGAAGAATGGAACTGGAGGAATCAACCTGCCTGACTTCAGAGTACACTACAAAGCTACAGTCATCAAGACAGTAGGGTACTACACAAAGACAGAAATATAGATCAGTGGAACAAAATAGAAAGCCCAGAGATAAATCCACACACCTATGAACACCTTATCTTTGACAAGGGAGACAAGAATATACAATGGAGAAAAGACAATCTCTTTAACAAGTGGTGCTGGGAAAACTGGTCAACCATGTGTAAAAGAATGAAACTAGGACACTTTCTAACACCATACACCAAAATAAACTCAAAATGGATTAAAGATCTAAATGTAAGACCAGAAACTATAAAACTCCTAGAGGAGAACATAGGCAAAACACTCTCTGACATAAATCACAGAAGGATCCTCTATGACCCACCTCCCAGAGTAATGGAAATAAAAGCAAAAATAAACAAATCGGACCTAATTAAACTTAAAAGCTTCTGCACAACAAAGGAAACTAAAGCAAGGTGAAAAGACAACCTTTAAAATGGGAGAAAATAATAGCAAACTAAGCAACTGAAAAAAAATTAACCTCTAAAATGTACAAGCAGCTCCTGTAGCTCATTTCCAGAAAAATAAATGACCCAATCAAAAAAAGGGCCAAAGAACTAAATAGACATTTCTCCAGAGAAGACATAAAGATGGCTAACAAACACATGAAAAGATGCTCAACATAACTCATTATCAGAGAAATGCAAATCAGAATCACAATGAGGTACCATCTCACACCAGTCAGAATGTCTGCTATCAAAAAGTCTACAAGCAATAAATGCTGGAGAGGGTGTGGAGAAAAGAGAACCCTCTTACACTGTTGGTGGGAATACAAACTAGTATAGCCACTAAAGATAACAGTGTGGAGATTTCTTAAAAAACTGAAAATAGAACTGCCACATGACCCAGCAATCCCACTGCTGGGCATACACACTGTGGAAACCAGAATTGAGACATGTGTACCCCAGTGTTCATTGCAGCACTGTTTACAATAGCCAGGACATGGAAGCAACCTAGATGTCCATTGGCAGATGAATGGATAAGAAAGCTGTGGTACATATACACAATGGAATATTACTCAGCTATTAAAAAGAATGCATTTGAATCAGTTCTAATGAGGTGGATGAAACTGGATGGAACCTATTGTACAGAATAGGCTCCTTTCTGAAGTAAGTCAGAAAGATATATTAAAGCATATATATGGAATTTAGAAAGATGGTAACGATGACCCTATATGTGAGGCAAAAAAGAGACACAGAAGTAAAGAACAGACTTTTGGACTCTGTGGGAGAAGGCAAGGGTGGGATGATTTGTGAGAATAGCATTGAAACATGTATAGTACCATATGTGAAACAGATCGCCAGTCCAGGTTTGATGCATGGGACAGGGTGCTCCAGGCTGGTGCACTGGGATGACCCTGAGGGATGGGATGGGGAGGGAGGTGGGAGGGGATTCTGGATGGGGAACACATGTACACCCATGACTGATTCATATCAATGAATGGCAAAGACCACTACAATATTGTAAAGTAATTATCCTCTAATTAAAATGAATTTATTAAAAAAAAAAAAGCATATCCATTTTGGCATGAAAAAGATAACCCTGCCCTCTGCTAGCTGCATTGTGAAGTGCTAGTTTCCTTGCCACTACTGTGTTAACATACACCAAAAGCTCTACCTGAAAGTGCATGTGTCTTGATCTAGCAATTTACAATGATCAAAATCAGAAAAATGTTCCAAGTTTGTTAAGAAAACTTAATATTCACTTATTAATTGTTACATTAAATTAATGACAAAAGCTAAATCAATATTCCATATATATATGAAATGACAATTTTAGATTTAAATCACAATGTGAATGTACATTTTCCTATATTAAATTATGTCCTTGAAAAATTTATACATATGAAAAGTAGTTCACAGATTGAAATTGATAGTATATACCCACAGTGCAACTCACAGAGTTTAGAATAACATTCCTGTTCTTGTCAATTAAATGATGCCTGCTGCTCCCCTGCACAGAATGGAGATGTCCATATATTTCTCTGACAGCAGTGCAGAAGGAAGGAGGCAAAGTTTAGTCTCCAGCCTTGGGACATCAGTATAGACTTTCATCCCTACCCCTAAACTGACTTCATGGACAAAACTGGTTCCCTCTTTCCCCCAACACAGTGCCTGAAATCAGAGATTCCTTAGCCCCATTAGGCACTTCCTGACATCCTAACCCTGATATATGTCAAATAATGAGTGGCTTCCAACCTAACTAGAAAATGGACACACCTGAAATACTTTCCATCAAACATTTCATTTCATATTTTGATAACAGATACAGAAGCAAACCTTGAAGAAAGGAGATATGAAATGAGACAGTAGGAAGGGACAAAGACTGGCAGAGGTCTTCACACAGAAGAGTAAAAACAAGATTGAAATTCTACCCCCAAATGAGCAGCTCTCCAATAACAGGGCAGCTGCCAACAGCACTCAGTTCAGTTCAGTTCAGTTCAGTCACTCAGTCGAGTCTGACTCTTTGCGACCCCATGAATCACAGCATGCCAGGCCTCCCTGTCCATCACCAACTCCCGGAGTTCACCCAGACTCACGTCCATCAAGTCAGTGATGCCATCTAGCCATCTCATCCTCTGTCGTCCCCTTCTCCTCTTGCCCCCAATCCCTCCCAGCATCACAGTCTTCTCCAATGAGTCAACTCTTCACATGAGGTGGCCAAAGTACTGGAGTTTCAGCTTTAGCATCATTCCTTCCAAAGAAATCCCAGGGCTGATCTCCTTCAGAATGGACTGGTTGGATCTCCTTGCAGTCCAAGGGACTCTCAAGAGTCTTCTCCAATACCACAGTTAAAAAGCATCAATTCTTTGGCGCTCAGCTTTCTTCACAATCCAGCTCTCACATCCATACATGATCACTGGAAAAACCATAGCCTTGACCAGAAGGACCTTTGTTGGCAAAGTAATGTCTCTTCTTTTCAATATGCTATCTAGGTTGATCATAACTTTTCTTCCAAGGAGTAAGCGTCTTCTAATTTCATGGCTGTAGTCATCATCTGCCATGATTTTGTCAGTCTGACACTGTTTCCCCATCTATTTCCCATGAAGTGATGGGACCAGATGCCATGATCTTCGTTTTCTGAATGTTGAGTTTTAAGCCAACATTTTCACTCTCCTCTTTCACCTTCATCAAGAGGCTTTTAATTCCTCTTCACTTTCTGCCATAAGGATGGTGTCATCTGCATATCTGAGGTTATTGATATTTCTTCTGGCAATTTTGATTCCAGCTTGTGCTTCTTCCAGCCTAGTATTTAAAAATTCCAAATGTAACTTGTAAGGAAACAAGGTATACATGTTCTAAACATCATCTCAGCTTCTGAGGACATGGGCATGTTGATAAATGTAAGACATTAGAAACTCGATCAACCAACAATGCATGAACAGAACACTACTTGATGCAAAGTCCTTGTTAAGCATTGCTCCTGTAACTCAACCAGAGACAGAAACACCTCACAGTTAGATAAAATCCAGATTTAAGGGCAGTGTTCATCCTTGAGCCTAGAAAAATTAATAATATGGATAAACATAAAGAGCTTTACTATCTTTTGATGCAGTGCCTACTTTTCTTTTTTTTTGTCTTCCAGAATATAGGGCTGAATATCTCACTCTTCATGAGAAGAAATTAATAATATTAATATTTCGTGGGGCTTATTTTTTTAGAGTCAGGAATCCAAGGCACTTAGGGCCTCTACAGGGGAACAAAACTCAGTAATGTCCTTGTCAGCAGTAAACATTAGGCTGAGCCACTTTCTCCTAAGAGTGGCCTCAGGCCTGGGAATCAGGGTATCAAAGGGATTTTGTGCCTCAGTCTAAGTGTCCTGGCAGTAGGAAGGTCTGGGGTTCTGCAGTCTCACTAATTCTAAGACCCTCCCCAGGAACTTAGCTTGGATATCCTTGTGATGGATAGAACTGGAAAAATTCATTATTCTTTTCTGTGTCTCAAAAGGAGGAAAGAGGAAAAGATTTTAGGTAGTGGAGGCACAAAGAAGGAATAGAATTTTCAGAATCCATTGGTCTACACTTCTGCCACTTCCGTGCACACCTCAGGTTATTTTTAGGAGGATGAAACACACACATATGCAAATACAAAGAAGAATTTACACATATCGTTTCAGATGCTTTGGTCTTTTCAGGAAGGAGAGACAGAATTCATCTGTTTCAAGGAACAGAGGAGAAAAAACCCACTCACCATCAGGTCCCATCTCTATACACATTTTGCTTCAAGGGATACCAAGGATCTTCATCAAGTATCTCACATGCAGTGTGTAAAGACAGCATGAGCAAAAAAAGACAAATGACATGGCAGGGGCTGTCCAACAGAGAGACCAAGACCTGTGTCTACATTCAGCTGAGAAAAGGAATCAGTAGCTGATCCATGCTCTGTTCTCCAAAAGGAAAATTTCTCCTCATGTACAGCACAGCATTTGTACACTATCCCTCTGTCTTTCAGCCTTTGGAAATCCTGCATGGCATGTGCCAGGCTCTTGTGCCAGACAAGGACACAGTTAGAATCAGAAGGTAGGTCTGTATGAGGGAGCCACAGTGCTGAGACTTCACCCTCAGTGTCACTGTGACAGGAGTAGCCTGGCTTCCCCTTGTTTTTACTGCTTCAGATCAGTCGCATGGAGACCTCTGGGGAGGCTCCTGCCCTGGGGCAGTGCACCTGTCTCCCTTCATCCTGGTGAAAAACAATGAGGAAAGACGTTTCCCCCTTGTCTCTCTGATTTCATCATAGTCTGTGACTCTGAAACTTAGGGCTTGGGGGCAGATTGGGAGGTATAGGGAAGACAAGCCCATTTTGACACTGAGAGCTCTGCTGTCCTGTGTCCATGACTGATGTCCCTCCAAGGAGCTCATGGTTGTTTTGTCACCATTGCTCTGAGGGACTTGGCAAGGTTAGGAGGAGCTGGTTTCAAATCAACTTAGGACTCCTTAACATAATTTCAAGTGATGCTCTAGCACTTAGGTTAAATGTAAGCATCAATTATTGATCAGATCAGATCAGTCGCTCAGTCGTGTCCGACTCTTTGCGACCCCATGTATCACAGCATGCCAGGCCTCCCTGTCCATCACCAACTCCCGGAGTTCACCCAGACTCACGTCCATCAAGTCAGTGATGCCATCCAGCCATCTCATCCTCTGTTGTCCCCTTCCCTTCTTGCCCCCAGTCCCTCCCAGCATCACAGTCTTTTCCAATGAGTCAACTCTTTGCATGAGGTGGCCAAAGTACTGGAGTTTCAGCTTTAGCATCATTCCTTCTAAAGAAATCCCAGGGCTGATCTCCTTCAGAATGGACTGGTTGGATCTCCTTGCAGTCCAAGGGACTCTCAAGAGTCTTCTCCAACACCACAGTTCAAAAGCATCAATTCTTCAGTGCTCAGCCTTCTTCACAGTCCAACTCTCACATCCATACATGATCACAGGAAAAACCATGGCCTTGACTAGATGAACTTTTGTTGGCAAAGTAATGTATCTGCTTTTGAATATGCTATCTAGTTTGGTCATAACTTTCCTTCCAAGGAGTAAGCGTCTTTTAATTTCATGGCTGCAGTCACCATCTGTAGTGATTTTGGAGCCCAGAAAAATAAAGGCTGACACTGT
>CAKXYN010000744.1:0-18777 GCA_935064755.1 Tragelaphus eurycerus | reverse complement strand
AGATGCCATGACTTGGGTGGTAACAGCCAAATAGTTTAACATCCTGAAGTTCAGTTCCTCGTTTGTAAGATGATGGTAGTGAAATGGGTCCCATCATTCAATTAATAAATGTGATAATGAATGTAAAATGTAATTTCTAACTATAAAGTACTATATAAACATTCATTATCATTAGAGTTAATCGCAGTTCATTAGGGAGCCCTGTTTTTTATTGTGTTTGCCTAACAAAACATTTTTTTTTTTAACTTGGCTTTGGGTTGTATTACATTTTAAGGGAAAAAATATTCTGTCAGGGCAAAAAATATTTCTTTCACTTTTCTATAAATAGAATTTCTTATTTTCTTAAAAAGCTACATGAGTAGTATGGGGAAACATTCTTGTTATAAAAGAGTCAAACTAGCAAAAATAAATAAAGTAAATTGATGAAAATGTATTCTTCATTGCCCCACCACCATTACTTACTCACTCAAGGGAATCCAGTTTTAACAGTTTGGAGTTAAAATTCTTCTTCTGTATTTTCACACATATTTTATTTATTTTTTATATAACTAGAAATATATTTTTTATACTCTCGTATCTTTTTTCCAGTTATGCACATGTCTTGAAATATTTTTGCCATTATGTTCTAATAAATAGTGGATTATTGACATTAAATATGTTATCTTGGACTACCAGCCTATTCTTCATCTAAATTCATACCTGCAATAAATAGAAAGTATTGCCTAGAAACCTGTGTTCTTCCAAGCTTCTCAGAAAAGATTAAGAACATCAAATGTGTCATATGTGGATGCTTGGAGCTTGTTGAATTGTGTGCTTTTCCACCATGGCACAGTCAGACAATGTAAAAATTTTGAAAATACAACATATAAGGGGGGTTGGCATTGATGTTACTTGGTGAGTTTCCATAATTAAAGGCACACGGAAAAGTGTCAATTGTATTTGACATTCAGGTTTTCAAATCTAATATGAATGCTGCCATTGCCCATTGTTGGAAAGTAACATACGTTTCCCATTCACTTTTGTGTGAGGGCATTGTGAAGTATAAGTTCTTTGCAGTGCTGTATTTGTGAGTCAGTGTGGGTATGCAATCCCTATAAAAATCTAATGAGGTTTATAACATTGATGGCAGAATATATTTAATTATTAACCACCTTATTGTTTGGTTTGGTGTGGTTAATTTCATGTATTTTAATTTTATAGCTTTGTAAAAACAGGATCAAGTATAGAACTCTGAAATAAAGCAGAGTGAATTGTGTTTTCTCCTCACCTTTTCTATAAAAATAAAGATTACCTTTTTTTATTGGCAAAATATCGATCCATTCAGAAGTCTAATATCTTTCAGGAAACTGATAGGAAAACTGCTTTCATATCACAAAGAATATGCTTCTCCAATAGGAGTAGCTTTTTTTAAAAAAAAAAAAAAGCTAGAAGTCTGTTTTTAATCTCAAATTTAGTTAAGGAACAGTTCTGATGGAGGTAGAGGATTGCCAAGGGAAAATGCTTTCCTGCTGCTAAAGAAATGATGAAGCAGGCACTGTGTTTATTTTTATAACAATGTATTTTGATCCTGTGACAAATGTTTCACCATGACTTTAACATTTTTCCTATTCTAATCTAAATTGTATATGTTAACATTTTGATCTGTCCTGACTTCTAAGACCACTAGGATGCATTTTTGGTGTTGAAGACTTTTCTCTCTGGTTTCATGGAGGTTTAATTCAATTACATGGTTTATGAATGTCTCCCATTTGCAAACTATCTGGTCGGTGCCGTCATGGGATAAAAGATGATGAGACCAACAGTCTTCCATCTGGGGGAGGACAAACCCATCCCTAAATAACTTGGGCACAAAGCAAGAGAGTAATAAGTTTTATAAGAGAGTCAGAAGAAGAACACTGTAGAAAGAAAACAAGGAAGGAAGTTAATTTAAATATGGAAGATCCTGGAGGTCTTCTCAGAAGAGGTGAAAATATTGAGAGATAGCTGTAATGTAATAGATTACTATGAGAGTGCTGGGTTTGGAAAGCAAATCTTCCTTTGTGGACTGGAAAGTTTAAAAATATAGCATACAGGTGGCACTGTGGCTGTCCTTTTAAGGACAGAATATAGGGACTAGACCAGTGCAGTCCAATATGACAACCACTGGCTACAAGTGTCTGTGTAGGTTTCAATGAAACAAAATAAAGTTAAAGATTCAGTTTATCAATTGTACTAGCCACAGTTGAAGTGCTTTGTGGCCACCAGGAGCTACAGGGGCTTGAAGGCACAGTGGAATGATGTTAATCAGTGTCTCTCAGACATTTGCCAGCACCTGGAGGGCTTGTTAAAACACAGGCTTCCAGGATCCACCACTAGAGAGTCGAGTTGCTAAGTCTGGGGTGGGACCCGAAATTCTGCTTTTCTAACCAGCTCCCAAGTGATGGGGACACTGCCAGTTCAGAGACCTCACTTGGTGTAACACTACTGTAAAACAGTGTTTCTCAATCAGTTTTAAATTGTCACTGTCTGGTCTATTGGTACATATGATTTTCAAGAGTAAAACTGAGCTACTCAAAAAAGAATATTAAAATACTTTTTAAATTTACAAACTTGAGAACTCAATGAGCGGATTCAACAGATACATAATTACATTTCCATGAATATAATCAGAACAAATATCGGAAAAAAGGAAAGAACATCTAGAGAGATTTCCCAGTGATTATTCTGTATTTGTCTGTGTCTCCTCAGGGTGAACCATGCTGGTCCTTGTGGACCATACTGTTATAGCTGGAATATCAGCTTGAGGATCCTACCCTTCATGCTGTTTGTAATAGCGACTCCTCCTGACTTGTAAGCAAGGAAATTATATCATCCAAAAAACAGGCAGAGAACTGTGGTGACAGTGGAGAGGTGTGGTGGAGAAAGGATGCAGACAATGCCAAGGCCTTGGCAGAATTTGGGCAGAAGGAACTATGGGCGGTGAACAGGAGGGGTCAGATGCCTAACACGTTGAGGTCATAGAATCAACAGGATTGGCAGCTAGTTGGCTGTGGGGTGTGAGGAGGAGGAGGAGAGACGTAATGATGACTTTGTGGTTTCGATCCTGAGCAAATGGACTGGGAACAGTGGCACTCACCAAAACAGGAAACACAAAAGGCGCCACTGTCACTTTTCACCAGAAGCCCGGTACAAACCCTTTTTGTTATCCCTCAGATCAAACTGAAGCTTTATTCACCTCTGTGGTTTTTCTTTAGGATATTAGTGGGCTCTTGTTTCAGAGATGTACTTTATAGGTCATTATCACACACATCAGAAAAACATCCTGTTGGGTGAGCAACTCATAGGATGATTATCTGTGTGTGAAATGGCACAGATAATCAGTGTGCTAGGTAGATCCCCTGGAGAAAGATGGCAACTCACTCCAGTATTCTTGCCTGGGTAAGCCCATGGACAGAGGAGCCTGGTGGGCTACAGTCCGTGGGGTCGAAAATAGTCTGGGCACGACTGAGGAGGTTCGGCACTCTATTTCATTCAACATTATAGTGAACCTTCTCTGTGTCCAATCCAGTACCCATATATCATTATCTTAAGCCGTCAACAAAATCCTTATTGAGAAGAAGTCAGACTCAGGGTCGAGGAGGAGAAAACATGGAGTCAGGGGCCTGGGAACAAGGGACAGGAAGTTGGCTTCCCCGGAAGTGGGGGCGGGGAAAGGCATGAATCTCAGGGGGGGACGGAGACGCAGCGTTCATTTGCATAACCAGCATGCACTGCGCGCAATATAGATTGAATTTACTATTTTAATTCATCGTAGATTTCTTTTAAACGTAATATTTCGATGAATGAACCTTCATGCACTTAGGTGAAAAGATCTGCCGCAAATTCTTGACCCAGAGTTACCCTTGATGCTGCTCACTCTAACTGATTTAGGAGTGCTCTTTCCCAAGGTGGGTCTTTTGTGTGAGGCTTAGTAAGCAGATAGGTGATAGGAAAAGCAGCTTGTGCGTCTCACAATTTTGGAGGTTTTGTCAACTAGACAAAACCAATATGGTTGTGAACAAAAACAGACCTTACAAAATGAAAGTTGTGGAACAGGTTTTTGTTTGTTTCTGTGGTTTATGGAATTGTTATACTTACCAGTTTTCTGTATACTTGTTTATTTTGTTAGGGTTTGGGCTGTTCAGTTGACTCTCTCAGCCGAGTCCCATTATTTTGTAACTCTATAGACTGCGGCTTTCGGGTTTCTGTATCACCCATTCTCCCACCTTACTCATACTCATGCCCTTCGAATCCATGGTATTATCTAACTATCTGATTTTTTTGTCGTCTTCTTTCTCCTCCAACCTTTAGTTCTTCCTAGGGTCTTTTCCAGTAAGTCAGTTTTTTTCATCTGGTGGCCAAAGTATTGGAATTTCAGTGATTTCCTTTAGAATGGTCTGGTTGGATCTTGCAGTCCAAGGAACTCTACAGAGCTTTCTCTAAGACCACAGTCCAACAACCTCAATTCTTCAGCCTTCCGCTTTCTTTACACTGCAACTCTCACATCCATACATGAGTGCTGGAAAAACCATAGATTTGGCTGGACAGACTTTTTTCGGCCAAGTAATATCTCTGCTTTTTAATACACTGTCTTGGTTGGTCATAGCTTTTCTTCCAAGGAGCAAGCATCTTTTAATTTCATGGCTGAAGTCACTGTCCTCAGTGATTTTAGAGCCCAAGAAAATAAAGTCAGTCACTGTTTCCATCGTTTCCCCATCTATTTGCCATGAAGTGATGGGACTGGATGCCATGATCTTCCTTTTCTGAATTTTGAGTTTTAAGCCAACTTTTCACTCTCCTCTTTCACTTTCATCAAGAGGCTCTTTAGTTCTTCACTTTCTGCCATAAGGGTGGTGTCATCTGCATATCAGAGGTTATTGATGCTTCTCCCGGCAGTGTTGATTCCAGCTTGTGATTCATCCAGCATGGTATTTCACATGATGTACTCTGCATTCACGTTAGATGAGCAGGGTGACAATATGCAGCCTTGATGTACTCCTTTCCCGATTTGGAACCAGTCTGGGTTTCAATGTCTGGTTCTAACTGTTGCTTCATACAGCAACTCCATGTCTTGATATTCAGAAGAATGGATTGTTGTTTAATACATAAAAAATCAAATTTCCAGGAACACTGGATAACACTGAGCAAGTTTACTGGAATGTTACTAAGTATCCAAAAGTTCATCCTCAATGCCATGTACACATGGAGTTCTAGATAGAAACTATTTTAAACCCACAAAAGCAAATGGTGACATTCTCTTTGAATTTCACAAGAGTTATGAAATATTGGGGGATTTTAACAACAACAAATGAATGTCATATAATACACTAGAAAGGCTCTTGGAAATCTCCTCAGGTCACTAAAAGGAATTTGATTGTTTCCTTTCCTGTTCAATATCCATAAAAAATCTATCAGATTTAGACCTACAAATGGCAGCGTGGCCATCTTGAGAGTATTATTTTCAACGGATTTGCACATCACAAGGATCCAGTTAGAATATCACTGTCCTAGGTGTTTGGGCACATTTCCTTGATGACAGGAAGGATATTTCATATTTATATATCACTCTTACTCCTTACATTTGTCAGAAAGTGAAAAATGCATTGTTTATACTTTACATCACTGAAAACTCTTAGGATTACAAACTAAAGGAGATTTGATATTTTTTAAAACCACATTTTCTTTCTGGTTCTTGCTCCTAGTGATAACCCCTTTCACCCCCTTGACATCACCGTGACCTTTCACTCCAGCTTTGGTATGAATTCCAAGAAGTCACGCCACAAGTAAAAAATTCAATAAAATTGAATTCTTCACTTTCCTGTCCGTTTCCTGTATTAGTTTTCTATTGATGCTGTACCAGATTACCACAGCTTAGTGGCTTAAAGCAATGAAAAAAGTCCAAAATGGTTCAGCTTTCCTGCCTTCCTCCTGAAGGTGCTGGGGGAGAATTTCTTTCATTGCCTTTTGTAGCTTCTAGTGGTCACCTGTATTCCTTCGCTCACGATCCCTTCCTCCATCTTGAATGCCAACAGCAAACCATCTTCAACTTGATCAATGTCTCTTCCCTTATGCTTCTATCATTGTATCTTTCTCTGCCTCTCCTCCTCCTCTCCTCCACCCTCACTGCATACAATGTAACATACTCATCAGATCAGATCAGATCAGATCAGTCGCTCAGTCGTGTCCGACTCTTCGCGACCCCATGAACCGCAGCACGCCAGGCCTCCCTGTCCATCACCAGCTCCTGGAGGTCACCCAGACTCACATCCATCAAGTCAGTGATGCCATCCAGCCATCTCATCCTCTGTCGTCCCCTTCTCCTCCTGCCCCCAATCCCTCCCAGCATCAGAGTCTTTTCCAATGAGTCAACTCTTCGCATGAGGTGGCCAAAATACTGGAGTTTCAGCTTTAGCATCATTCCTTCTAAAGAAATTCCAGGATTGATCTCCTTCAGAATGGACTGGTTAGATCTTCTTGCAGTCCAAGGGACTCTCAAGAGTCTTCTCCAACACCACAGTTCAAAAGCATCAATTCTTCGGCGCTCAGCCTTCTTCACAGTCCAGCTCTCACATCCATACATGACCACAGGAAAGACCATAGCCTTGACTAGGCGAACCTTTGTTGGCAAAGTGATGTCTCTGCTTTTGAATATGCTATCTAGGTTGATCATAACTTTCCTTCCAAGGAGTAAGCGTCTTTTAATTTCATGGCTGCATTCACCATCTGCAGTGATTTTGGAGCCCAGAAAAATAAAGTCTGACACTGTTTCCACTGTTTCCCCCTCTATTTCCCATGTAGTGATGGGACCAGATGCCATGATCTTCGTTTTCTGAATGTTGAGCTTTAAGCCAACCTTTTCACTCTCCACTTTCACTTTCATCAAGAGGCTTTTTAGCCCCTCTTCACTTTCTGCCATAAGGGTGGTGTCATCTGCATATCTGAGGTTATTGATATTTCTCCCAGCAGTCTTGATTCCAACTTGTGTTTCTTCCAGTCCAGCATTTCTCATGATGTACTCTGCATATAAGTTAAATAAACATGGTGACAATATGCAGCCTTGACATACTCCTTTTCCTATTTGGAACCAGTCTGTTGTTCCATGTCCAGTTGTAACTGTTTGCTTCCTGACCTGCATACACATTTCTCAAGAGGCAGATCAGGTGGTCTGGTATTCCCATGTCTTTCAGAATTTTCCACAGTTTATTGTGATCTACACAGTCAAAGGTTTTGGCATAGTCAATAAAGCAGAAGTAGATGTTTTTCTGGAACTCTCTTGCTTTTTCCATGATCCAGCGGATGTTGGCAATTTGATCTCTGGTTCCTCTGCCTTTTCTAAATCCAGCTTGAACATCAGGAAGTTCACGGTTCACATATTGCTGAAGCCTGGCTTGGAGAATTTTGAGCCTTACTTTACTAGCGTGTGAGATGAGTGCAATTGTGCAGTAGTTTGAGCATTCTTTGGCATTGCCTTTCTTTGGGATTGGGATGAAAACTGTCCTTTTCCAATCTTGTGGCCACTGCTGAGTTTTCCAAATTTGCTGGCATATTGAGTGAAGCACTTTCACAGCATCATCTTTCAGGATTTGGAATATCTCAACTGGAATTCCATCACCTCCACTAGCTTTGTTCGTAGTGATGCTTTCTAAGGCCCACTTGACTTCACATTCCAGGATGTCTGGCTCTAGGTCATTGATCACACCATCATGATTATCTGGGTCGTGAAGCTCTTTTTGTACAGTTCTTCTGTGTATTCTTGCCACCTCTTCTTAATATCTTCTGCTTCTGTTAGGTCCATACCATTTCTGTCCTTTATCGAGCCCATCTTTGC
The DNA here is from genome assembly GCA_935064755.1 of Tragelaphus eurycerus. Taxonomy (NCBI): domain Eukaryota; kingdom Metazoa; phylum Chordata; class Mammalia; order Artiodactyla; family Bovidae; genus Tragelaphus; species Tragelaphus eurycerus. The sequence goes on along the minus strand of CAKXYN010000744.1, from coordinate 10,931 downwards.
ATGAAATGTTCCTTTGGTATCTCTGATTTTCTTGAAGAGATCCCTAGTCTTTCCCATTCTGTTGTTTCCCTCTATTTCTTTGCATTGATTGCTGAGGAAGGCTTTCTTATCTCTTCTTGCTATTCTTTGGAACTCTGCATTCAGATGTTTATATCTTTCCTTTTCTCCTTTGCTTTTCTGCTTCTCTTCTTTTCACAGCTATTTGCAAGGCCTCCCAGACAGCCATTTTGCTTTTTTGCATTTCATACTCATAGACTCTGGGAAATTCTGAAAGAGATGGGAATACCAGACCACCTGATCTGCCTCTTGAGAAATCTGTATGCTGCCTCTTGAGAAATCTGTATGCAGGTCAGGAAGCAACAGTTAGAACTGGACATGGAACAACAGACTGGTTCCAAATAGGAAAGAATTAAAGAGGAAGGTCTTTTTAACTAAAGGGGAGAAAAAGAGAAATGCTGGACTGGAAGAAACACAAGTTGGAATCAAGATTGCTGGGAGAAATATCAATAACCTCAGATAGGCAGATGACACCACCCTTATAGCAGAAAGTGAAGAGGAACTAAAAAGCCTCTTGATGAAAGTGAAAGTGGAGAGTGAAAAGGTTGGCTTAAAGCTCAACATTCAGAAAACGAAGATCATGGCATCTGGTCCCCATCACTACATGGGAAATAGATGGGGAAACAGTGGAAACAGTGTCAGACTTTATTTTTCTGGGCTCCAAAATCACTGCAGATGGTGAATGCAGCCATGAAATTAAAAGACGCTTACTCCTTGGAAGGAAAGTTATGACCAACCTAGATAGCATATTCAAAAGCAGAGACATCACTTTGCCAACAAAGGTTTGCCTAGTCAAGGCTATGGTCTTTCCTGTGGTCATGTATGGATGTGAGAGCTGGACTGTGAAGAAGGCTGAGTGCCGAAGAATTGATGCTTTTGAACTGTGGTGTTGGAGAAGACTCTTGAGAGTCCCTTGACTGCAAGGAGATCCGACCAGTCCATTCTGAAGGAGATCAGCCCTGGGATTTCTTTGAAGGAATGATGCTATAACTGGCACTACTTTAGCCACCTCATGCGATGAATTGAAGACATTGTGAAGACGGTTGGGTGGGGGGGGAGGATGTGGAGGGGACGAGAAAGGAAAGAGATGGGAGGGTGGCATTGCTATTACGGACGCGATGGATGTGAGTCTGCGAGAGCTGGTGATGGGGGAAGGGGAGGTGGGGTGCTGCCGTTCTTGAGGTGGTGGTCAGTAGAAAGCGACCAAGGAACAACTAACTTATCTGATTTCTTTCTGCTAACCCCACCCCAACCCTCCTCTCTTCATCTGCTGCCTCGTCAGCGACTCCCCAGCTGCTCAGCTAGTGATGTTAGAAACTTTTGAGCCATTCTCCCACTCCTGTCTTGCATCCCTTACATGCAAAAAGTTTCCCAGGTTCCACATATTCTGCAGCTGAATCTTCATAAATATACAATCCATCCATCTTAATCATCACTGCCTCTCTTCATGCCCTCTCTCTACTTTTTTTTACTCCTGATTCATGAAACACAATCCAAAAATTGCTTTCCTGCCTCCTGTCCTGTTCCTCTATTCAATCAAATCTCAGCTCCTGTTTCCAGTCTTCCCAATCCCTGGTACCATGCTCTTTCATGCTTCAGAGATTTTTTTTCTATGTTCCCATCTGACAGTGATGGCTTTCTCCTTTCTGCCCCTCCTGGACTTGGTCATGCTCCAAGGGCCTGCTCAGTCTTCAGCACTGTGATGCTTGCTCATGCACTAACAGGAATTGTTAGACGCATGTGTTAGCCCAGCGCTTATAAATACAGTGGCACCTACCATGGTTTATGGTAGTTCTCTGTTTATATGGCTTGTTCTGGCTATGTAATGTTTCATAAGGGGGAGACAAGGTGTTATGACTCTTACTTTTCAGGGTGAGAATCCAAATTCCCCTCTTTCCCCATCCTTTCCAATCTCCCTTTGTTTTTCCCTGCTCCCATCCCCAACTTGCCCTCCTTGCAGCTCTGTTAAGTTTAGATAATCTCCTCCTCATATGCATGGTCAGTGGAAGCTTCTTGCAAGTTAGATTTTCAGCTTTTTCTCTGTGATTCCATTGCTTCTTATATGTGCCTCTCTTCACCTCTAGACATAACCTCATTGCATGACAGTTGGCCATCACATATGTATTTTCCTTAGATTCTGGGGAGAAGGAATTACATACCTTTCATGTCTGTGACCCTAGCGCATGGCCACACAGTACATGGCACGCTGTCGTTGTTTAGTCACTAAGTTGTGTCCAACTCTTCGTGACCCCATGGACTGCAACTTGCCAGAACTCTCTGTCCCCCACCATCTCCCAGTATTTGCCCAAGTTCGTGTTCATTGAATTGGTGATGCCATCCAACTCTCCATCCTCTGTCGCCCTCTTCTCCTGGCTTCAATCTTGCCCAGCACCAGGGTCTTTTCCAATGAGTTGACTCTTCACATTACATGTCCAAAGTATGAGCTTTCAGCTTCAGTATCAGTCCTTCCAATGAGTATTCAGGGTTGAATACATGGCATGTAGTGACTGCTTAATGTAAATGTATTGAGTACATAATTAAAAATAAGTGAATGGACAGGTATACCCATTGCCACCTTCTCTACCTGGGAAAAATAACTCATTTAACTGTTGGTGTCCCTGTTTAACTGTTCCCAGGCTAAATAATATGGGACTACATCTAGTTTATTGTAACCTAACTTAACCATGTAGAGCATTCTAGGTGCTCAGTAATTGTGTGGGGTTGAACGGGATGCTCTTTTTTCATCCCTTTTGCAAGAGCTTAATTCAGATAAAGTTAAACCAGAGTTTAATTCTGGCAAGAAGCCTGAAATTGAATATTCTGGCTGTCATGAATATTGTACTAGACATCACGCCATCTGTGCTCTGTTTGGATTCTGTAATGAACTTGTGTGGCATGGCCTGAGGTTCATCACTTCACCTTTTGAAACATCTCTGTCCTCATGTTGAAAACTTGCCTGCCTGTTCCTCACAGTATTGCCAGGATCAAACAGGATACTAGCAGGGCATCTTGAAAAAAGGCACAGACTGCTATTTGAGTGCAATTTATTGTTGGGATTCTGCTTTGGGGGAAAAATGGTATTTTGCTTTATCTTGATAGTTCACACTTGAAATCCTCCATCTTCATGCTGATGGAGAAGGAATAGAGGTCAAGCCTTTAAGCTTCTATATAACCTGGACAGTTATCGTGGGAATTGAATATCTTCCCTTCTGTGGCCCTTCGAACTCACAATTCTTCCAAAGATAGCAGGCTTCCTCCATCGTCTGCCTGTCATGAGGTGTTTGTATAGGAACTGGAGGTTTAAGAACCCTTGAAGCTGTTGCTGATTGTATTAGAAGAAATATCTCTCTCTTCCTGGGGGTCACTTGTTTTTGAGCCAACCTGAATCTACAGGTCTGCATGATTGGCTGCCATCCCCCATGATAAGGAATCCAGAGAATTGCCATCTTCAGGAAGGCCAAGGCCACCTTGCAGGATCCCCTGTGATACACTCCCTTGACTAGTTCAGTTCAGTTCAGTTCAGTCGCTCAGTCGTGTCCGACTCTTTGCGACCCCATGAACTGCAGCACGCCAGGCCTCCCTGTCCATCACCAATTCCCGGAGTTCACTCAAACTTACATCCATCGAGTCAGTGATGCCATCCAGCCATCTCATCCTCTGTCGTCCCCTTTTCCTCCTGCCCCCAATCCCTCCCAACATCAGAATTCATTCCAATGAGTCAACTCTTCGCATGAAGTGGCCAAAGTACTGGAATTTCAGCTTTAGCATCATTCCTTCCAAAGAACACCCAGGGCTGATCTCCTTCAGAATGGACTGGTCGGATCTCCTTGCAGTTCAAGGGACTCTCAAGAGTCTTCTCCAACACCACAGTTCAAAAGCATCCATTCTTTGGCGCTCAGCCTTCTTCACAGTCCAACTCTCACATCCATACATGACCACAGGAAAGACCATAGCCTTGACTAGACGGACTTTTGTTGGCAAAGTGACGTCTCTGCTTTTGAATATGCTATCTCGGTTGGTCATAACTTTCCTTCCAAGGAGTAAGCGTCTTTTAATTTCATGGCTACAGTCACCATCTGCCGTGATTTTGGAGCCCATAAAAATAAAGTCTTTTTTTTTCCACTGTTTCCCCATCTATTTCCCATGAGCTGATGGGACCGGATGCCATGATCTTCATTTTATGAATGCTGAGCTTTAAGCCAACTTTTTCACTCTCCTCTTTCACTTTCATGAAGAGGCTTTTTAGTTCCTCTTCACTTTCTGCCATAAGGGTGGTGTCATCTGCATATCTGAGGTTATTGATATTTCTCTCAGCATTCTTGATTCCAGCTTGTGCTTGATTCCAGCCCAGCATTTCATGATGTACTCTGCATAGAAGTTAAATAAGCAGGGTGACAAGATACAGCCTTGACGTACCCCTTTTCCTATTTGGAACCAGTCTGTTGTTCCATGTCCAGTTCTAATTGTTGCTTCCTGACCTCTTCAAGAGGCAGGTAAGGTGGTCTGGTATTCCCATCTCTTGAAGAACTTTCCACAGTTTGTTGTGATCCACACAGTCAAAGGCTTTGGCATAGTCAATAAAGGAGAAATAGATGTTTTTCTGGAACTTTTTTGCTGTTACAATGATCTAACGGATGTTGGCAATTTGATTTCTGGTTCCTCTGCTTTTTTCTAAATCCAATTTGAACATCTGGAAGTTCGTGGTTCACGTATTGCTGCAGCCTGGCTTGGAGAATTTTGAGCATTACTTTACTAGCGTGTGAGATGAGTGCAATTGTGCTGTAGTTTGAGCATTCTTGACTGGTAGAAGGACATTTATCCTGTCTCTGTCTGATGCAGGGGCTTCCTTAATGCTACGGTGCACGTGCTTAGTCATGTCCGACTCTTGCAACCCTCATGGACTATATGGCCCACCAGGCTCCTCTGTCCATGGGATTCTCCAGGCAAGGATACTGGAGTGGGTTGCCATTTCCTTCTCCAGGGGATCTTTCCGACCCAGGGATCAAACCTGGGTCTCCTGCATTGCGGGCAGATGCTTTATCGTCTGAGCCACCAAGGAATCCCTCTGTAATGCTGGAGTTATTCTGTTTTATACTGCTTAATGCTGTGCTTCCATCATGAGGCTGTCAATGTGATATCTGAAAACTAATCATTCATGCATGACTCAATGAATCCTAGACCTGACCCCTGACTCTCTCGCCTCCCTTCCCCTTCCCTCTCCCATGCTAGGCAGTGGCTCAAGCACATCTGAGTTGAGTCTTCTTTGGTGTCCAATGTAGGGGACTATCTTATGTGTGATATTTTTGACCCAAGTTCTCCCTCTTCCTCCTTTCTTTCCAGTGTGCCTTGCTCTTCCCTTCCCAACTGGCCCTTCCTGCAGCTCAGTTACTTCTAGATCATCTGTTCTAATACGCATGCTCTGCAATCCCCATTGGCTGTCCTTCCTCACTCCCAACTCCTGCCTGGTCATCTTTTCTTCTCTTTCTCTCTCCCTCCCCACCTTCCTGTCTCTGTCATTTTTTTCCTCGCTGCATCCCCATCTCCTGCCCCACTGCTCACTGCCATTCAAGACCTCCACAACAATCCCACTGCAGTTTGCTGCTTGCTAAGATTCAGAGCATTCTAAAGCTGGAAGACACTTTCAAGATCATCACAGCAGAGGAGTAGTCAGAACTATAGCACTTTTAGCAAAGAACATAGAAGCTGTCAAGATTTGAAATGGACTTAGAAGTCATAAAGTGTCAAAGATACTGATCTCTAAAGCCCATGAAAGTGCTTGGATACCCCCTTTAGAATTTGCTGAAAACCTTTGACTGCCTCCATATTTCTCTCCTAGTCAAAGCTGCTTTTCCTGGAGTGCCAGAATTCTAGTTAAAGTCCCTTTTAAAGGTATTCCTCATGTATTTTGTGGAGAAGGTGATGGCACCCCACTCCAGTACTCTTGCCTGGAAAATCCCATGGATGGAGGAGCCTGGTGGGCTGCAGTCCATGGGGTTGCGAAGAGTTGGACATGACTGAGTGACTTCACTTTCACTTTTCACTTTCATGCGTTGGAGAAGGAAATGGCAACCCACTCCAGTGTTCTTACCTGGAGAATCCCGGGGACGGGGGAGCCTGGTGGGTTGCCGTCTGGGGTCGCACAGAGTCAGACACTACTGAAGCGACTTAGCAGCAGCAGCATGTATTTTGTCTGATCTTTCACAATATTGTTTGGTTTATTTTCTCACAGAAAATCTATAAGCCTATTTTTTTTTACCTGTATACTAGCTCTAAAGGAACTTTTATAAAAGTAAGTCAGAAATTCTTGAACAACTTTAGCTAAATTAGAATTTACATTTATGCTTCCAAGATGGCTCTTTCCAAGGACTGATACTTACTTAGACATATAGGTTCCAGTACGTGCATTATTAATCACTCTTGGAGTTCTATGTCTTCATTGTATCAGTGTTTCATGAAATATGGGTTCCCTGTTCCCAACAACCACTGTCAGCACCTGCTAGTGGCCTGCACATGAGCTAGGCTTACTTACACCTTGCATCAACACTAAACTCTGCTTTTCAACTCATGTCTATAACCGTTTCTAGGAGTTTCTTTTGGTTTTTATGCCTTCACACCCCTCTGTGGTCCCAAATGAGCCATTTTAAATCAGATGCTCAGATATCTGAAATAAATAAGACAAATGTTGGAGGGAAAAAAATGAGAAACCGAATAGACATTTTCATGCTGTGAAGACTGACTTTGGAGGAAGAGTTAAGCCCCAGGGTGGCCATTTATCTGTGTCTTGTGCCTCAGTTTCTTTACCCATAAAAGTGGCTTGGGAAATATTAATAAGCAATGGATCCAGTTCTTCTTCTACAATGAGCAGAGAGAGAAAAATCATCTACCATAACTCAGTGTTAGCTTTCTTCTTCTGTGGCCTGAAAAGGTTAGTGTTAGTCTGAAAATCTAGAAGAAAAGTCCCCCAAGATATGTGTAGGATATTCTTTGATAGACTTATGCTCTCATCTCTGGATAAGCCATATTATAGTCTTTCCATGTGCTCTTATGGCTGTGTGTATGCTGTCATGTTCAACTCTTTGTGACCCCATGATCTGTAACCCACCAGGGATTTTTCAGGCATGGGATTTCCCAGGCAAGAATGCTGAAGTGGGTAGCCATTTCCTTCTCCAGGGAATCTTCCCGACCCAGGGATAGAACCTGCATCTCCTGCAGCGGCAGGTAGATTCTTTCCACTGAGCCACCTGGGAAGCCCTCCTCTAAGAGCTGAGATGGCATTTCTCTTTGTTCGTTGCTGCTGACAGTGGCGTTACCTTCCATCATTGTCAGGGCATCAGTATTGCTGTTTGGGCATCAGAGCTACTCACTTTTGTAAATTTGCTTTTCTCTCTCTCTCTCTTTTACACCATGCTAATTAACACTATATTTTTAAAGGTAACTCCCTTTAATTGTTTAAATAGAAAATTATAATACTAAATTTTATAATTTTTATTTAAAAAGTCTTAGTGATTGATAGCAGCAACTTGCTAAACTATCAAAAATAATGGTTACGTTGTCCATTATTGCCCTCCCTCTCACCTTGAATAAAGAAATATCCCTAGGGCTGTACTGTGCTGTACCGTACTGTGTAATGGCTATTAGCCACATGTAGCTTTTTAAATTCAAATGGATAAAAATGAAATAAAGGTAAAAATTCAGTTCTGTGGTCAGAGTGGCCACATGTCAAGTGCTCAGTAGTCATAAATAGCTTGTGGCTATCATATGGGACAGTGCAGAAAAAAAATTGCGTCATCATAGACAGTTCTAGACAATGATGTGCTAGGGTGTGGCTCTTGGCTTTCAGTGTAAGGGACGTCAACAGTGACATCCTAATGGGCACTCTTTCTATTCTTTAATTCTTTAAGGAAGTATGTATTTATTTTTATCTCTTGTGTTACCTCTTGAAATGTTCATATGATCTCTTTCTCATTAAAGTATAGAATCCTGTGTCCATGGATCTCCATTTACCGAGCTATCCTAATATTTCTTAAACAAATCATCTTGGATTTGGGATTATTTTTATTCTAAAGTATTACAAGATTCTATTTATTACTTTATTTTAATGTTTTATTTTGGAGTTCGTGAGTGACACACTGAAGTGAAGTGAAGTGAAGTCGCTCAGTCGTGTCCGACTCTTTGCGACCCCCGTGGACTGTAGCCTATCAGGCTTATCCATCCATGGGATTCTCCAAGCAAGAATACTGGAGTGGGTTGCCATTTCCTTCTCCAGGGGATCTTCCCAACCCAGGGATCGAACCTGAGTCTCCCGCATTGGAGGCATTACACTTTAACCTCTGAGCCACCAGGGATATTAAGCCTATGAAGTTTTAGAATTGAGACCATAATTATCTCCAAGAAAGAATTTGCTAAAATGCGGAATTGCTCCTCAGGAGACTTCAGAAGAATTCCTCAGTAAGTCTGTAATTTCTTAGCATTCTTTAGAATTCTGAGTTTGGGATGGGGAAGGTCACTTAAAAGACTAGATTTCTTCTCTTCTTAAAGAATTGACTAAGAGAAGTTGTCTCTTCCTTATTGTTGAAGTTTTGAAGTTTTCATCTCTTTATTGTTTGATTAGTATTATCTTGTTTAGAGTGAGGGTGAGCTCTCAGGATGCTGGGTGTGCGCACCATCGTTGTTCTCGTTTAGTCACCCAGTCACGTCCAACCCTGCCAGCCCGTGGACTGCATGCAGCACACCAGGTAGTTCAATACACCCAAATCCTCAGGAAAATACAAGTGGTGTAAACTTGTAGTTCAATACACCCAAATCCTCAGGAAAATACAAGTGATGTAAACTTGTAGTTCAATACACCCAAATCCTCAGGAAAATACAAGTGGTGTAAACTTGTAGTTCAATACACCCAAATCCTCAGGAAAATACAAGTGGTGTAAACTTGTAGTTCAATACACCCAAATCCTCAGGAAAATACAAGTGGTGTAAACTGTTTTGTTATTTTAGATAGCTACCTGAAACTTAGAGTTGAGTATGTAGATATCACTGTAACTAATATGTTTGTGACATTCATATTAATTAAGTTATACTCTGTGCTTTAATTAGGCACTTCAGGAAAATTAATGATTTTATCAGATTGTTTTCATCTCAGTTTTTAATTAACTTGGCATGATTTGTTCATTAATTAAGTTTTTACTAAAATGCCATCTGTAAATGCATTTTTCTTCTGTTTCAATAATTCAGCTTCAAATAAATGAGGGCAGGAGAGATGAAAATATTCATTTCGAAGGTTGGATAAATGGAATCTTCAAAGGTACTAGAGGTATTTGCTCTGGGCCCAGGACAAGTATGTTCAGCAAGTCTGTATCACTCCTTGTGCATACTAAGTCGCTTCAGTCATGTCCAAGTCTTTGCGACCCCATGGACTGTAGCCCACCAGGCTTCTCTGTCCATAGGATTCTCCAGGCAAGAATACTGAAGTGGGTTGTCATTTCCTCCGCCAGAGGATCTTCCCAACCCAGGGATCAAACCCGTGTCTCTTTATGTCTCCTGTATTGCCAGGCGGGTTGTTTACCACCATGACAGTTTTGTTTCATAGGCTGCCTTAGACCAAAATGGAGCCATAGAAATGGGGAGAAAGAAGCAATATCATTGAGATGACAAGAGGTTTTCAATAAAACTGAGCAGACAACTAATACACAGCAAGCAATGCAACACAACATGTAAACAAGTTAAAATATAACCGGGGGGGTAATCTAGTACTTAAGTTCAAGAAAGTTCTAGTGCACAATGGTAGAATCAGGATGATTGAAATTTATATCAGTTCTAGCAAAAATAATTGACAGTATCAGTTGACTTAAAGCTCTAATAAGAGGCAAGTATGACTTGGGAACGAAGCAGTGTACTCTGAGGCTGCATTAATAGAATCATAGCATTTAAAATGGAAAAATCATTAGCATTGCTGTTCTCTGCACTGGTCAGAACACAGTAAATAAAGGAGAGGTATGAAATAGCTAGATTTAAACCATGCACACATATGCACACACATACTTGTGTAGACACACACACACAGTGACTCTCAGTCCATTCACCAAAAAGCTTATATATAAATGTCCCGATTTAGTAAAAGATGGCATTAGAACATTCCAAGGGGTATCTAAACAGCTTTTTCTAAAAACAATTTTAATTTATGCTTGGCTGTGCTAGGTCTTCACTGGTGTGCAGGCTTCTCTAGTTGTGGTGCACAGGCTTCCTCATTGTGGTGTCTTCTCTCATTGAGGAGCACCGCTCTAGGGCTCGCGAGCTTCAGTAGTTGTGGCACATAGGCTCAGGAGTCGTGGTTCCCAGGCGCTGAGCACAGGCTCAGCAGTTGTGGTGCGTGGGCTTAGTTGTTCTGTGGCATGTGGGATTCTCCTGGACCAGGGATCGAACCCGTGTCTCCTGTGTTGGTGGGCGGACTCTTTACCACTGAGCCACCAGGGAAAGCCTGAACAACTTTAACATAACTATTCAACTGTAGCATCTGATGATAGGTTACATGTACATTTTCTGTACAGTCAGTAATTAATAAAGCATAATAAATATGCTCAGAAATGTATTATTTCATTAGCAATAATAAAAATATCAGAATTGGTTGCTTTTCAGTTTAAATTAAATTAAAGTACTTTGGTTTTACAGTCATATTTCAGCATGTTCAGTTGTTTTAACCAGTTTATTTTTGTAATCGTTCATGTTGGATTCCATATTTACAGTTAATGTATTTTGAAATTGAACTACCATTCACTTAACTCTTTCCATGTTCCCTCCTGGATTACCACAACCAATTTCCACTCCTTTAATTGATTTTACCTCCCATATGAAATGCCAACTATTTAAAATATATATAT